>CAEFZY010034309.1:0-15190 GCA_903066815.1 Brachyrhaphis roseni
ATATTCACACCCTTACTGATAACCAGGTCCAGTGTGTGTCCTTGAGTGTGTGTTGCTTGTTTGACATGTTGTGTTAGACCAAAATTCTCTAAGATATTAGCGAGCTTTTTTGCCCCTCTGTCTTGGGAGTTGTCAACATGAATGTTGAAATCACCGACAATTACTAAACAATCATAGTCAATACATATAAGAGATAGAAGCTCAGACAGGTCAGTAAAGAAATTTTCCATGTATTTTGGGGTTTTGTATATAGTCAGTGTCAAAGTTCGTTTGTGGCCTTTAACCTCGATTCCGAGATACTCAAAAGAGGTGAAATGGCCCAGAGAGATTTTACTACAATTAATGGTATTCTTAAATATTGAAGCCACGCCTCCTCCTTTTTTATTTTGTTTTCTATTCTCACTTAAAAAGTTATGGTCCGGAGGCGCCGATTCAATTAGTATGATTGCTTCATTATTGTCATTCAACCATGTTTCTGTCAGAAACATAACATCAATATTATGCACAGTGATGAAGTCATTAATTAATAGAGCTTTAGCACAGAGAGATCTGGTATTTAAAAGAGCCAGTTTAAGTGATATGTGGGCCAGTAATTCTTCATTTTGAGGTTCCTCTAGGCAGGGGATCAGTCTGATGTTTGACTTTGGACCGCTGTATTTTATATTTCTGTTGTTAGCAACTTTTCTTGTGGTGATCCGAACAGGTAATGACCTGTATTGCAGTGCCGGGGGACCAGACGCATTCTGGAATAAGACGGGTTTAAAGGTAATATCTGGACCCCGGCCTCAGACCTCAGAAACGCAGAGTGATGGATCGTCTGGATCCATCACTGCCTCTGATTCTGGGGGGTCAGGGGCAGGTGGCTTCAATGACGTGAGGTCTGCTACGTGGGTGCTAAGGAGAGATGTGCCGAGGCGAACCTGTTGATTCATTCCATCCGTAAATCCAAGAAACTCTGGTCCAGAAGACATTTCTTCAAAGGTATCTTGTGAATCCTGTGAGTGAGTGGAGGAGGGGAGAGGGAGGGAGGGGGGCGGGGGAAGGGAACTAGTCACTTTGCCTTTGGTAGATGATGTAGTTTGTTTTGGAATATTGAGTTCTTGATACGCGAAGGGTTCCATCGTAGTCAGACATCCTTGAGCTTGTTTTTCTGGAGCAGTGATCACGTTGCTGTCTTTGTTGACAAAACGAGCAAGTTGTTTTTGATGTTCCGTTCTGGTCGGGTAGTCTTGAGCCTGTTCGATGATCACGTTGTTATCCTTGTTGATAAAATGAAAGAGGTTTGCAGAGAGTAGCTTTATTCCATGTCTGTTAAGATTGCGTCCGCCTCTTCCAAATAGGTGAAAGCGTTGCCAATAGATCCAAAGGTTATCGATGAAGGTCACTGAGCTGGCAGAGCAGGTTTTAATCAGCCATTTGTTTATCATCAGCAGCCTGGAGTGTTTTTCGTCTCCCCATTGAGGCGATGGAATTGGACCACTGAGAAATAACTTCATTTTTAATTTTCCCATAGTGTTCAGAAGAATAGTAAAGTCCTTTTTCAGAATCTCAGACTTTTGCTTTGCCAGATCATTGGCTCCAACATGCACAACTAAAGTCTTAGTATCTGGCTGATCAGTGGTTAGAGAGAGTAATTTATGAGTTAAATCAGATACAGTGTCACCGGGAAAAGAAATCACTCTCGTTTTCTTGGGATTGCAAAAATCACTAATTCCATTTACGGTCTCATCTCCAGCAATAAGTACTTTTGAAATACCTTTCATTTTCCTGGTGGTCGCTTTGTCTTTTGGAGCTTTGGGGGGTCGATGTGCTGGTCTTGTCTCATTGTTGTTGTTTGAAGCTGAGTTGTTTCCTAGAGGCTCGGGTTGGAGTGAGGAAAATCTGTTTTTCAGTGGGATTCCCACGGAGTCATCATGCGCTGGCCGCGTTGTCCTTGGGAGCGGGGTCGGTGGAGCCGTTTTGGTTGCAGCTGCTTGTTTCGGAGCGGGTGTAGAAGTTGAAGGTGGGTTTCGGCTCAGAGCCGGCCACGCTGATTCGTCCAGGTGAGAGGTTCTCCTTGTTAGTTGTCTCATCAGATCTGCAGTATGAGACTGTTGTTTCGGCTTAGCACCCTGAGCGTTCCAGGGTGAGCTGCTTGGTGCAGGGCGCACGACCTCTCCGTTGATTTGAGGAAGAGTAGTCTCATTTCCACAGGTAGCGTTGATTTCAAAGTTCATCTCCAGCAGTTTAAGCTTCATTTCTATAGACTGAAGTCGTTGTAAAATAGCACTGCTCATGTCCTTGGGGTCCGCCGGAGGCATTTTGCCCTGGTGCAGCGCAAGGGTCGTATTCACGTGGCCGTCAAGATAACCATCCCAGTAGGAGTTGTCTCCATCAGGTTTTTTGCCCTGGTGTAGCCTACGGACCGCTCTCTCATGGGTTTCTATACGAGAATTTATATCCTTGTCCTGTCCGTACACACGGACTGACATGGTAAAGTCAGAACCGGTGGTTTAACTTGGAGATGAAGAGAGAAAATTAAAATAAAAGCAGAAAAGTAAGAAAATCCCCCGGTCCTTAGATTGAAGTAATCCAGTTATGATGTCGATAATGTAAATATAACTATAAAAATTGTCGCTTTAAAAATAATTCACAGAGTTAATTCACAGAGTTATCAGTAAGGTCGGGAGAGAGCAGGATAAGCTGTTCCTCCTTCAGCTGCCAAAAAACATTGGCAGCTGAATAGATGGGAAAGAATTGAGCCGCTTTAACCCGAACGCAGAAGCTTACGTGCAAAGAGCCGGTTTGGAAAGAAAAGCTAAGGTATATTATTAAAACTTTTCCTCTGTACCGTCTGTATGTAGGCACATGCGGCTTATAGACCGGTGCAGCTTATGTATGTACAAAAGGGGTTTTCCTTTTAAAAAGTGCTGTGTGGCTTATAATCAGGTGCGCTCTATAGTCCGGAAATTACGGTGTATGTGTGTGTGTATACTGTATGTGTATATATATATATATATATGTCTTGACGAAAATGCATATGTAAGGACAAGAAGAAGCATTATATATATTTCTGCTTTTATTTTTAATTTTGTCAGTTTTGGTCCTCCACAGTGCTAGACAACATGGCAGAAAAACATATAGATAATTTCTAATTAATTTTTAGTTTTAAGTATCTTAAATACTGCCAAACTGGTGCGTGATCATTCCTGTCTTATTCACAGCTTTCACTCAGCTACGAGGCACGGTGTAAAAACCTTAAATTGATGTGCAGGTTCCCAACAAGTTGTTACTAGGTAATCACAGAGTGAGTAAGTTAATTAATGCCACTCTCCTAGCAGGGCTTACTGGGCTCTGAGAGGTTGAGCAGCTAAAGCCTTTTCTTTGGCCTACATCCCCCAGAATGCTGTGAGTTCTGGATTGGAGTTCAGTGAATTCCAATCCAGAATTCACTGGAATTCTGGAAACAATAGATATTCTGTCAGACGTAATATCTATTGATATTGGTCACATGTGTATTGCGATATATAATTTTATTGGTTTATTGTCCAGTCCCACACACAAGGATCATGGCATTTTGTGACATTTGAACCATTAAGCATGCCAACTCAAACTATCCAGGAATCATATTTTAGTTCAAAATACATCAAACAGTGTGTGGTTGTTTCATTGTCATTTAGGCTGCAAATGGTTTCTATTTGGTCTTTCAATGTCTCAAATGGTTATTTAGCTTCTAACTCTGGATCCTTCAGTTACTGAAATACCTTTACTAGATGACCTACACATCAGCCCACTTCAATATGTGCAAATAATACACAAGTCCTGGACTTGTGCCTTTGTCTTCATTGAAAGATACTTTTAAACATCTCTGTTTAGTGTGTTCTTTGTTCTTCATGAAATTATTAACTGATATGTTCACTGTCAAACCCCTTAGCAGCTGCTTTCTTAGCAGCTGTATTTATGCTGAGGTTAAATCACTGGACTATACAGCTGGACTACATTTACAAGTAGTCAGTATATAATTTTCAGAAGACATTGGTTGTATTAATTTTGATTTAGGGTGTCAGAGTAAAGGGAGCAGAATACTATAAAAACAATGTATCCTGTGTGTTCTTCTGTCACAGAATATCTCCATAAGATGTGATGTCATTATGTGATTGACTGTTGAACTTTCTACAGGTCTACAGAGGAACCAATGGAGGAAGAGCCTGTGTTGTAAAGAGGAGCTCACCTAAAGCACCCAAAAACACCTTCACCACCTTCTAGCACCTTCTTGTCCTCCTGTTCCTGCTCCTCCACAGACTGTGTATGTACACAAACACACACACACACATATACGCATTCGCAGTGTGGAACTGAATTGTTGTGGAGGTCTCAGAGTGGGTGAGAACATCCAAGTAAGGCAGGCAAAGGCAAGTCCTGTACAAAACAGGGGCGCCTCTCTTTTCTTCTGGTTCATCCATCCAAGGATTCGCAGACGACTTGTTCGCATCTTCATGGAAACCAAAGACGAGGAGCGTCAGCAAGGTTGCAATTTCTGTACACTACCTGTACACAGCATCGCTGAACCTTGTCCAGTCGTTCTTTTATATTTCCTACCTACTCCTCTGATTCCACTGAGGGACTTTTACTTGGAAATAAAAAACTGTAATCTGGTCAAAATGTCCGACAACAAGCTGACGACTTGTCTTCTTGTGTCTGTCAGAGAAAACGAGTAGTTGCTTGTTGGAAGGGTGACCCATTACAAGGAGCGGGAGAGCAAGAACTCTAGGTGCCTTTTTTCTGTCTAACACAAACTATTCAATCAGAATCCACACATCACTGCCAGTGCACCTCAGCCAACCAAGCAAACCACGAAGACTGAAGAACCGGCCAGATAGCGCACATACACTGCTGTTGTTTCAGTCGCTCGGTGTATATTTGTTTCATCATCTGAATGCCTTAGTTTTTGTTTTTTTTTTGTGACAAAGATGAGTAGAGGGGATCAGAAGAGCTCATAAGCTGTAATCTTTCCAGGTATTCCCAAAATACTTATTTGGTGTTTCCTAAGAGTTGTATCAGTGGAAATGTTTGTCAAAAAGCTTATCTGAGTGTTATTATTGAAGTTAATGTAATATAATGATACTGAGGAAACAATCTCAGGATCAGCTCATCTTCTACAAAACTAGACATTATACTGCAGCCCTTCAAGCTTACTTTGTTGTTTCTGTTGAAAGTCATGTGACCTGAGTCCCACCCCTTTCTATCCTCCAAAAAGAATTTTAGGTTGTGGCACTTTTTAAAATACCACAATTACCACCTTTTTTTGTATTTTCATTTTGAGTGTAATATTTTCCTTTTGCTGTAAATACCGTCCACCATCGAGTTGCGCATAGCAACATCACAGCATCTGTAGTTTGTTTTGTTTTTACTATATCTGTACATACATACATGTATGTATAAACCACAGAATACTTTCTCTTTTTGTATGACAAGCAAAAATAATGTGTAAACTGTGTTTTATCCAACCAGATATGATTTATAAATATACACTATTTGAGGATCTGGTGTTTTAAAAGTTTGGCTATTTGACAGAAAGTTGGTGCACGGCTTGATGGCACCCACTGTCACCGCAGCCTGCTTGTTTGTTTGTTTACAGATGCCAAGGGACGATAGGATGTTGAATCTTTTTGGAGGAGAATGTTGCGCTCAGGTTCCTGTGGCAGGACCACTGCTCTGTACTGCCCTCCTCAGGCAAGCAGCAGCAACTTCACATATTAGGTGTTCGAATCAAAGGTCATGACTGGCTTAGTAGGTGGGTCCAGTGACTGTGGCTTTGTATTCCAACAGATCTTCACAGCATGTTCCTAAATCCCAGACATGTTATATAAGGGGACGGACAAATGGTAGCAATGTTCAGACTTCCTCTCCACGACAGGCAGAAAACTAATGTGTCCTTCAAAATAGGGTTTGTGTCACTAAACTTCTTACAAGCAATTAGTCCTTTTAAAGTAGAACACACATGCTCATTGATGTCTTCATTTGTTAGTACATGTGTAAAATTTCACACAAGCTTTACAAGTACAGTATACTGAAACAGCTTTTGTGAAAAGGGTCACCAATAGTGCAAAAAATAAAGAATGCAGAGTTTGATAGCGACCACTTGAGCTTATGTGAAGGCAGAAGTAGGTGAAAAAACAGATAGGGTACCAATCCATAGTCAGCAGGTCACTGGTTTTTAGCATTCTTGTTTATAAAGGTTTATGAAGACATTTTTCATTAATTAAATACTTTAAATAATAAAGTATTCAAAACTGTTCAAATAATGTATTGATTTAGATCCCAGACTGGTAATATGGTTTCAGCTGTAAAACTCTTCTACATCCATACTGCTCCATTCGACATGCGCTATCATGTAACCAGTTTGTGTAAAAATACCATAGTATCGCTGTTATGATAACTACACAAAACGATTGAACAAAAATATTTAACTTGATCTCATTCCTTTTTAAAAGCCCATAATATTACAATTTTTGCTGTATGTTTATAGAATAAAACAAGCATAACAAGTTGATATTATCTGGTTAATCTGCTCATGTAGCCAGTCTGCAATGGGCTGCTTCAGTAATATTCTTCAGCAATATGTGCAGTTTCAAGACAGCATTAGCTTAAATGGTCTTGACACGCCTTGCCAGCCTGGCTAGCTGTTAGGACATTCTGGACGAATGTTTGTCCATCTTCATGCAGAATCTCTGCTCAGAGACACAGTTTTCACCTCAGTCTCACAGCTTGACTGTACACATTCAGAAAAGAGCAGACTGGGAGGTAAGAGTTATGCCTACATTTGATGGTGGTGCTAGTTTCCACACAACTTCCTCATGAGAACAAAAATATTTTTAACAGTCTTTGTTGTAAGCAGGGGGAACAGTGTAGTTGTCTTGTTACAGTAAACTGAGCATCAATTCACAGAAAAAGATGGATTAGACACTGTGGTACACTGTACCACAAACAAACTGATTTCTCTGCCACTTTCACTGGCCTCTGATTAAAAGGACTTTAAGTTGTCAGAATAGTTTGGAAACATGTTAATTTTCTAAAAACCTTAATTCGAGTTTGTGCCTCATTCATAGTGTGCTTTGCATATGTACAAGTGGCTTAGCTGCCAAATGATGTTAAAATATTCATCACAAATCATTATTGCTTATTTCAGGTCAAAAAGAAGGTCAACATTGTGTTGAACGTTGACCTTCAACATGCTAACTTTAGCAATTAGAATATTGGTTACTTGCTAATTGCTAAAAAAAATCCTTCCTTGGATCAAACTATTATTTAAACATACCAGTTCTTGTTTGTAACTTGAAATGACTAACTTCATAAACTGACAAACCCCATCATCTCCTGAAGTTGCAAAACCTTAGAGCTGTACTTATCTATTAATCAGTGGTGTAAAAACATTCTATAGAGACATAGAGAAGCTCACATTAAGTCACTTAACTAGGCATGCTGCAATAGACACTTCTACCTTTGGGTTACATCCATTTAGCAATATCAGACCAATAGAATGCAAAAGATCAATGTGTCCCACTTCAGTGTTGATGTGCACAACAGATAGCATCACTGCCTACATAAGTTGTGGGGCTCTCTGCTTTTATACGTGGTTCAGTGCTGTTTGTATTTTATATCAGGTTGGGTTGATGGATCAGATTTATGGCTTTCATGCTATATATTTTTTTGTCTTTCTGCTCTAGTAAGCAACCTCATCTCTCAAACTGTCAGTCACTAATATGAAGCCTGACCTTTGGGTGTGGGTGTGGTAGACAGGTGATGTCATAGGCCTGGGAA
Organism: Brachyrhaphis roseni; assembly: GCA_903066815.1. Classification (NCBI taxonomy): domain Eukaryota; kingdom Metazoa; phylum Chordata; class Actinopteri; order Cyprinodontiformes; family Poeciliidae; genus Brachyrhaphis; species Brachyrhaphis roseni. Next base: position 7,801 of record CAEFZY010034309.1, read on the forward strand.
CTGAAAGCTAAAATTCATCAATAAGTATGATGGTGCAGGATACTGACCATATTACTAGTCAACTGAAGTTTAAATAAGCACAAATCAATTGAAGGGATAATTTGGATTTTTAAAGTGAAGGTAGTGTCAGTTATAGTTTGATAAACTGTGATTGATAGACAACATGTTCCTGTGGTATTCATAGAAAAGTGAAGAAAACCTCATTATGGTGGATGGCTAGCAGTTAATCACAGGGTTAATTCTAGCTAGGTAAAAGAAGTCAAACATAAAACTGCTCATATCTGTCAGATAACATGCTATATTAGCAGATATTTAATATTTACACTATTGCAAGAAACTTTAGTTGAGTTTGTTGCTTTGACAAATGAACAACAGTATCTGAGGCTGCATGTAGCACATCTGCCTGGATAATTCCCAAACAACTGCACGGTTTTGATAATCATTCTTAATCCCATTGGACAAATGGCAGCTCAACAGCCAAGTTAACTTTATGTTTGTGAACTTTACAGTTGATTGGTGAGTGACAGCAGATCGAGACCACAAACACAATTGAGAGCGTAGAAGGCTAACAGTCAGATGAAGCATTGTTGCAGCAAATGATTGCAAATCAAAACAACTTAAACTGCATGATCAAATACCAATAATGTACATCATCCATTAGTGAAAAACTGACATGTGATGGGGAAGGAAGATTAACTTAAACTCACAACTTCCCTATTGCAAGGCGACTGCTTTTCCCACTGAGAAATCACCCTATACAGTATGTGTTACCAAGTTAAACTGTTTGTTCAGTCAAAAAACATCCATGTGATGGTGCAAAGTGCTAATGGCAGAGACAGCCAGCTGCTGGAGCGGGATCATGTCTGTATAAGACCTGGAAAAGGACTGGAACATATTTGATGTCTCTGCACAAATGACACAAAATCCAGAGCTTGATATAATTTTTAGCAGACTTTGACTGACTGACATAGCTCAGCTATGATAACTAGAAGACAGGAACAAGATTACTGATCTCTAGTAAAAGAGCACATTCACAGCACAGATGGAAACATTTTCAGTTTGAGTGGTTTTGAAATGTCTATCTGGGTAAGGATTTCCTTCAAGTTTCTACAACCACACTGTGACCTCTGGCCACACCAGGTAAGAGAAGTGTCACTGATAACTTCACAAAACCTCACTTCAAAAGTTACAAGCTATTCCTTTAATAGTGATGTGGATGAGCATCACTATTAAAATTACCACCACATTCTGTTGAGCCCCCCATCCCTCCTGAAGTCAAAAGCTTTTATATGCCAAATGTGACATTTCTTGAGAATTTGCCCTACACTTTATGGCCGTTTAAGGAACTGCAGTGTAAAAGTTTTAAAATACATAATTCCCAGGTATGCTGTCACCACAACCTGAGACATTTCTTTGAACCGTTGCAAGTGGAAACTAACAGTTTTCACATGTATTTATTGTTTTACCGTAATAGTGTATTATCATATTAGTTCACTGAGACCAAAACTCAAAACTCCACCAATATGGTGATGGTTGCCACACATTGTGTACGCACATCTTGCCTCTCAGCTCACATTTCTTTCTGACAAACAGAATTCAGAGAAAAAGCAGATTGACTGAAAGAAGTGTTTAATGCTGTGAAGGTGCTTCACAGCTTTAATGTTACTATACACACGGACTCTTTTGCTACTTAAATTGATCCTGTATATTTCTTCATGTTTGAGCCCGTGGTGTAGCTGTTGTGTCCTGTAAAGCCGTGTTGGGGGGATTACATTGGAACCCCAGGCTTTGGGTAGGGAGCTTCGTTCTCTGCCTCTTTTCTCCCAGTTTCTGGGGAGGAAGACATTCTCTCAGTTTGCTTTCTTTCTTCAGGGTTATCACTGAAGAGTTTTCAGAAAACAGCATTTATTTTTGTTGTTGCTGTTGTTGGAACTTATCACAAGCACATTCCTGAATTATCTCCATCCATGGTGTCATTTTTCTTTTGCAGATTGCCAACAGCAATCTGCAATAGATTGTCTAGTTCTCGCCGACTCACATGTAAATAAAGTTCATATTTGTGTACACATGTGCAATACACGCTACTCAAGCAATCTGTTACTGTGACAAATATTGATAATTGCTACTTTTTGAAGTTTCAACCTATTTTTGCTCCTTGTCCTGATGAAGGATTATGTTGCAAGATCTTAAAAAAAGGGAAAGTAACTAAATTCAGGGGTTTGCTGACATTTTAATGAAGCCCTTTTGTTTTTAAAACACTCACTGTACTGTTGTGACGATTTAATTTTTTTTTTATTATTAATATTTTAAAGTGGGCTTGTTAAGTTTGTCTGGAAACTCAATAAAGCAATTCACGGACCGTTGCTGCTGTCTGTTTGTTTACATCTGCTGTGATGGAAGCGCTTTAGTTAAAATAGTTTTTTATCAGCAAACGTTACACTGGGGGAAATAATTATTTGATCCCCCGCCATATTTTTACTTTTTAATTGTTTAGAATTTTATGTATTTATTTTTTAAGTTCATTTGAAAGTGTTGAATAAGGTTTATAATAAATTAAATTTGAATTTGACTGAGTAAAAAGGTATTTTAAACATTACCCCCATTATTTCACAATAAATCAGACTAAATATTCTGTTTTACATAGCGAGGGTGATTTTTGTTAGATAAATTAGGCAAAGTTTTTTTTTTATCTGATTATTTTCTTGCCTTCTGTCGCGATAAACAATAAATCAATTAATCGCACGATAAATGAAAGTTATCGACCTCAATTTAATTTATCAGATTTATTGTTTCTTCCTGCCTTTTCTCTTTCTATTGCTGACACTGGATGAAGAAAGTCTCAAGTCTTTATCCTAAAGTCCCAAGTCAAGTCTCAAGTAAAGACAGCCAAGTCTTTACAAGACGGGCAAAAGTCGAATCAAGCCCAAGTCAGAAACTTTGAGTCTTTTTTTTAACAATGTTGCAATTATATGTTAAATGTAAATAATAGACAATGTGTTCTTTTTAAAACCTGTACTTATCTCAAATCTTGATAAAACATGTGCAACTGAAAACTGAAAAACACCTTTTTAAAATTGCCCCTTTATATTGGACAGTTCAGTTAAACTTACCTGCAAGAATAGTCACACATTAAACTATAATTTTCCAGAATAAACATTCAGTGATCTGATATGATATGAGGGCTCCACAGTGGCGCAGTTGGTAGCACTGTTGTCTTGCAGCAAGAAGGTTCTGGGTTCGATTCCCGGCCTGGGGTCTTTCTGCACGGAGTTTGCATGTTCTCCCTATGCATGGTGGGTTCTCTTCGGGTACTCCGGCTTCCTCCCACAGTCCAAATGACTGTTAGGTAAGTTGGTCTCTCTAAATTCTCCCTAGGTGTGTTTGTGCATGGTTGTTTGTCCTGTTTGTCTCTGTGTTGCCCTGCTACAGACTGGCAACGTGTCCAGGGTGACCCCGCCTCTCACCCGGAACATTAGCTGGAGACCCCACTAGGGGACAAGAGTGTTAGAAAATAAATAGATGGATGGATGGATATGATATTATGCTCTTTCTCAAACCAGGATATGCAGTTGAGACAGTGACTCATACTGTCAAGCATAAATGGAATGCTATGACTTCACTCAAATTTTTTTTCTTCTTTGAAAACAATAGACAGGGAACGCCTTACAAGAACTACAGTGAGCCACTAGTGTTTAGCCACTAGAGACTAACTCAAGTAAAAAAATAATATGACTGTGAAGTCATCTTGTCTTGAGGTGTGGATGTGAAAACATCCAAAGGTAAAATACTTAATTTTATGTATGCAGTATGCATAACTTTATAAACTTTGAAGTAGGAATTTTCCTTTAAAGTCTAGAGCAAAGTATATGTAATTGAGACAATATTTTAAATTAATAGAACTTAAGAATAACCAATGATTATGTAAATGCTAAAAAAACAATACAATATGAACTACTTCAGATGACACATAGCCAAATATCCACCATATTTTGTCTTACAAATATTTTTTTCAGCTATTGTTATTTTTGTAGTCAAAAAAATTTGTGACTATTATTCTAGTCACATAATTGAGGTGGAAACTCATTCCACTCTCTGATGGATAGGAGAGGAATATAGGAGAGGCTTTACAAATCCTCCTTCTGTTCACTAATTGGTCAGGATGAAATTCTGAGAAATCATGTACAATGGGATAAATCCCAGACAGAGCACCTCAGGGAGACGAGAATCGAGGGAAAATGCATTAGAAGGCAAAAACCAGTCAGTTCAGTTTTGGGTTGTTAAACTTGTCACCAGTGCCTGAGCCAATACATTTGTTCATGTTAGAGATTATTATGTTTGTAAAATATTTAAATACTTTTTATATTAAAACAAATGTAGGTACTGTATATAAACAACTATATTTGTCTGACCAAATTATGGCAATTTAATTGCATCTGCATAGGGTTCTTGTTAGAACAATATGCATCACATAATGTGCACCTACTGAAAAAAAAGGTTAACAGTGCAATTAATAATAGTACTCACACTGTTCAAGAAATGACATGCCAGCATATTTATTTTGTTGTCCAAGGCTTCTTCATAATTTAATGACTTCTTTTACATGGACAGGACATTAATGGCATTTATTTCTAAAATATCCTATCAAAAACATTGTGGGGTTTCAGATAAAACTTCACAGGAATTGACAATCTTTTTAAAGATTTAGCCTAGTGATATGTGATATTATCGGCACAGTATGTTCTTTTCACTTGTTACTTGTGAGCAGGTTGAGTTTAGTTCTGTGGAAATTTACAAATTTGCATTGTTTGAATGTTGTCATTGTCTTAGCGGGAGCAGATGTCATAACTAAATTTGACATAAAACATAATGCAAGTTGAAAGTGTTACATCATTTTCAGCCTCGTTTTTAGCATTTGCATTTGGTAGCTGGCTAAACTGACAAAGCTCGTGTATTTTAATTCCACAGTAGAGAAAATCATATAATTTCAGTAAGGTAATTTTATTTACATAGCACATTTTCACCAACAAGGCAGTTCAAAGTGTTTTACATGAATTAGGAGGAAATACAACAAAACAACAAACCAAAGAGCAAGAAAAAAAAAAAGTAAGCATAGGAAAAAATATTGGTATTGGTATCAGTTATTGGCCAAATGAGTTTTAGTATATCGACATACTGGATATCGGCTAACAATTCAATATCATATATCCCTTAGCCCTAGGGGGCTTAGAGGGATTATCCGTTAGCCCTCTATATCTATAAAAAGATTGTATTCTTATATGCTCTGTCAATAGGTCTGATTTCAAAGTTACAGCTACAGTATTCATGAGTCAATTAATCATTTATTCATTTCTGTGATTTCCAGTCTATAAATTTAATTTATGTTAGGCCTAATCAAAAGTGTTCTGTGTAAATTTGATCAAAGTTTAGAATTAAACATTTGAAAGGCTCATCACAAAGTCATTGAGAAAAGAAAAAATATATTAAATAGCATAAACCAAAAGTCAAAGTTAGCTTTATTTAATTTGGTATTTTAATGTAACTTAAACATTCAGTTTTGATGTTGAGGTAATTAAACCAATGTGCAGAAAATAGATTCTGCACTTGATATTTACTGAGTCAATTTTTAGTTCAACCTGCCCCTTTTTAGTTTGTATTTTTAGCATTAGAACCTCTTATATAACCGTAGTCAGAGAGAAACGGGCAGAAACATGCGGCAAAGGAACGGAGGATGGGAGACGGAGGATGGGAGATGATCTTGGGACAGCCATGTGGACGTCTGCAGCCTCTCTGCGCTGGTCACCCATTCTGGCCACTACACATGCAACACCCTAAATTACAGTGACTTTAAAACAAGGCAACTGGCATAAGACAAGCACTGTCAGAAAAACACTTTCTGGGTATCATCAGAGATTAAGTTGAATTATTTTTCTCAAGAAAAATGTCAGTTGAAGAGCAAGAATTGCTCCAGCAATACAGACCAACATTATGACAAAGTTTCTTTGAAAGACAAAGAGAAGACTGCCTTGACATTTTATCCGGTCTGCGCACTTCCACATCTGTAATATTAACTGACTTCATCCATCCTGCACTCTCCATCCAGTCTGTTCATTTCTCGAATTGATTGCTGTAATTCTCTCCTTATTGTTCTGCCTCATAAATTTATCCGTAACCTCAAACTGGTTCAAAACTCTGCTACTCGCATTATTACCAAAATGGTCTCATTTCGCCACATCACTCCAATTTTACAAATTTGCTGGCTTCCTATTACATTCAGAATTCAATTTAAAATCCTGTTGTTTACATTCAAGGCAATCCACCTCAGTGTGCCTCTTGTCCATCTCAGCACCATGGAGAAAAGAGCCTTCTCTTACTCTGCTCCCCAACTCTGGAAAGCTCTTCCCCCTGACATCTGTAACATTGACTCTCTTCTGACCTTCAAATGACAACTCAAAACTCATCTGTTCAAGCTTGGCTTCTCACTTTGATTTTTTAGCTATTTTGTGGTTTTGTGTCTTTGTAGACACTTTCTTTACTGTTTAATTTGTGTTTTTAATGTTGTAAAGTGTCCTTGGATGTTTTGAAAGGTGCAGACAAGTAAAATGAATTATTAGTATTATCCATCCATTCATTTTCTGTACACCCTTGTCCCTAGTGGGGTCAGTTGGGGTGCTGGTGTCTATCTCCAGTGAGTGTTTTGGGCAGGAGGTGGGGTCACCCTGGACAGGTCGCCAGTCAGTCGTAGATTATTACTATTATTATTATATAATGTGTCAAGAAAACTGGTAAGAGTGAATGAGATCTTTCCAGAGCCATGCAAACAGACCTGAAGGCCTGAGAGACTGCAGTAAATCTTGTATGTTGATTTAACAATGATTATAAAACAGAGTAACCTATGATTGTGATTTATTCTATGAAGTATTAAAGGTTATGGGAACATAAATGATACTAATGAAATGAAATAATGTATTTGTAACCAGTACTGAACTCAATGATTATTGTATAAGTGAAGTACATTAGAAATGATTGTGATGGATGATCATAGTGTATGAAATAAGAAATGTTTAAGGATTATACTGTGTTAGAACTAAGAGACAAGCCTGGACATGTTCAGAGAGTAAGAGGCAGGCAACACCCAAGAACAGGAAATCAGGGAACAGATGGTCAGGCAGAAAGCAGAAGTCATCGGGCGTCGGCCGAGTTTAAGTAAGAACGGGGCTTCCCAGAATGGGGAAGTTGGCCGGATTGCAGAAAGATTCAAACTTTCCAAATTAACTGAATTCTCCGAGGCACACACACCGTCCTCTCTCTCTCCCCATACACACCAATGTTATAGAAAAGTATAAATAGGCCGGACAACGGCACATCGGGGATTCTGATCGCCCCGGTGTTG
>CAEFZY010034310.1:0-12622 GCA_903066815.1 Brachyrhaphis roseni
TATATATGAACGGCTATATATATATATAGCCGTTCAGTGCATTTCAAAAGTATTCCAACCACTTCAACCTTTCACGTTTTGCACGTACCAACATCTTTATTGTATTTTGTTGGGATTCTATGAGCAATGGAAATCTGAAAAACATATCAAGCATTTATGTCCCTCGTTACTCTTAAATCCTATTCAAGCTTCTGTCTTCATAAGACACATACTTTCCAATTAGTCCCCCTACTTGTAACTTATTGTCGTTAAGTTACAATGAAGACCAGGCCAAGGAAAACAACATAGATAACATAAATAAAGCAAAAGCCCGGAAAACTGTCAAAGATGAGTGAAAGCTTTCAGTCGGTGCAAAAAGCCCACACAAAGATTATTAGGAATCCTGAAAGAAAGCTGAAATAACTAGCTACCACGAGAGATTTAAGGATTTCTCAAACGTGCATGAAAGAACGAAAGCAACACTTGAGGTGTGTTTTTCATGAGGGAATAACATTATAGCACGATATAAATCTCCTAAAACTCGATTCTACATAATATCAACCCTTTAAAGATATAAAAGATAAATTTAGCTCTGATGAGGGAAAACAGGCTTTAGCCCCAGTTTACCAACTCAAAACATTCTTGGTATTTTCCTCCATCCGCTGAACATAGTTTGTGCCCGTTGATTATTTGGTTCTCCATCTGTTTTTTGTTTGTTTGTTTGTTTCTTTTGTTCTGTTATAGTTAAGCATCTAAAGATAGAGAGAAATACCTCACCAAATGCAGCTAACTTTGAGCCTGTCACACAGGAAGGTGAGATTCACATCTGTTCACATTTCTGTCTGTTTCACATTTGTATTGGAAGTCCCAAAAAATTGTAACTGAGATTCAGCCATTAATTTTCTTTACAGAGTTGGAACACACAGAGGGGCACCTCCAGTTGAATTCTATTTCAGTATGTTGAAAGACTATTTTTTTGCTGCAAATGCCTGTCATTCCATTATGTTCTAATAGTGAAACTTATTGTTTTATGTGTTTTTATCGTTTAGCTAAAGGGCTGCAGTGCAACTCACCTACGTTTTATCGTCACTGAGGGATATGACCACTTTGTGTCAGTACACAGAATCAGTGTGAAAACTTGATGAATTTTAATTGAGAAATTGTTGTCAATTAAATACCCATTTACATTTATGTAAAAAGTGTGTCTGTGTTTTATTATTTTTTTGTTAGTGCACACATTTTCATCTGCATTGCAATCATGTTTAGATTGCAGCGGGTACTTATTGCTGTAGTACCAGCTACAGACAAGACATATGGCTTAAAGCTGTGAAGCATTTTTCTGTTCAGCTTCTAATTCCAAGATCTTCAAACCATTTTTACTGTTTTTAGGTCATGTAATATTGTGGATTCGCTTCTAAAGCTTTTTGTCCTGCATACAACTGTTCCTGCTAATTTCACTAGCTGATAGTTGGCAACGCTTTGGAATAAAAGGCTTGGATTGCGTTGAATGGCAGACTTCATTACAAAGGGACTTTCTCTCCGTGTGAGAGATAGAGTTAATTAACTAATTTTCACCAGCAGGGGCTTAAATTGGTGTTCATGCTGTGTCCTCCCCACCTCCCCGAACAAATCCCCCCAAGGACAGGTTCTGACATCCCCAAAGACCTCAGAAATCATTGGAAATGCTGCTGGTGGTGGGGTTGGGGAACCAGATGGCTTCCCAGCCAACCAGCGAGTGTCCAGAAACTGCAGAGTTATTTACGAAAACTAATCTACCCAATTCCCACTCTTATACCTCTTTCGCATGCACACATACAGACACAAATGCTTGCACACAAACACTTCTCCCTACCTCCATATCTAACCCCATTGCCATTTCAACTTGTCAGGAGGCAAAGGCTTCGGCGGCATACGAGAGGACCCTTTGGGACTCCCTCTCCAATTACTTGCTGACTGCAGAGGAGCTTGGGAAATTTGCAAAGGCTGTGTTTGCTAAAGCTTGGTCTGCATGCAAGCCTCAGAGTAAACTAATAAAATATGAAATACGTGCCTGAATAACTAGCCCCCTGATATTTTGGAGCAACTAATTGCTCAGGGATACGGCAGGGTTATAGCACATTTGAGTATGTGAGTGCGCAGTGAGTAATGAGGGAGAGGTAGAAACTGATACAGTGTTATTGACTCATTCATTATTTACCAGCATAGAGTATTTACTATAATCTTAGAGGTGACTGTTTTGATGTGAAATAGATCAAACTCCGCTTTTATGTGGGTGCAATATTTTTGTTTCTTACCCAATGTTTGAAATTATGAACGTGTTAAGTTTACTGGCATTGCAAATGAAAAGCAGGGATCCTTAATTTGAATGCTAAACAGGTCTGCAGCAGTGCCATTCTGTAACTAATGAATTCAGATCTTTTTTTGTGCTTAACTGTCAGCCGATCAGGAGAGTCACAGCAGGATATGAGCACATTATTATCATGTCACAGCAGGGCAGGCAGGGCCAAGTTATCACAGAGTGTCCTCTGACGGCTGCCTGTCCAATCACCCGGGGACATCTGCTAGACCAAATGTCCATGAAAAGTGATGCTGATGGTGACCTTTCTGGAAAAAAAATACCTACTCCAAGCTTAACAGATATGAACTAATTTGAGTTTGGAAATACGACACAAATGAAAGTGCAATCAGAATAACAAAACAAAACACTCAAGCAAGGATTAACGTTCAGTAAATGCATCTGTGGAAATTCTGTTGGGTACTTTGAGGAAAAATATCCCCCCATCCTCCCAACTCTGTTATTTTCTTTCATGCCAAACCAATTTGTGTTATCTCTTCGGTGTGCACCCCTCTACCCCCATCCAGTCCCCCCATCCCCTCTTCCCTTCTTGTCACACGCACCAACAATGGGCCTTAATTTGATTTCAGTGTTGATTTGGTCCCATCAGCTCATTTATGACAGAAGCTGCGACACAACGAGCTGTTGTGTGAGAGAGGAAGCACTGTCAAAAAGGCAGAAATTACATAATTAGACGGAGAGGGAAACAATATTCTTATTTAAGTTCCAAGAGCAATGGAGAATGGTAATGAGGGACTGACAAAGAGTGCAGTTGGAGAGAGCTTTGAGTAAGCTGACATTTAGCGTTTGCTTGACAAGTTGTTTTTTTTCTCTCTCAAAATACATTCCCTATGAAGGAACAGTCTGCAATATTTTAACAGTTTATGAACCAAACCAGAAAACAAAATGTGGGTTTTGAGGTCATATACACTTCATTCAGTTTGACAGTCTACAAAAATTGCTCTTTTGAAAAGTCTGCTTTAGAAATGTGTCAAAATGTAGGTGAAGAATTAACTGGTTTGCTTAATCCATTCAGTTTTCAGCAAAAAGTGATATAAAAGAAATTTTTAGTTACAAATTGGTTGAAAACGTTGATGCTTGAACACTGCTCGCCTTGTACTTTTGAACACAGAAGAAAAAATAAAATCCGTCTTGTAAATGAATCATAGGACAAGATAAAACCGTCAGTCAACTAAAGGACAAACACTTCTATATCATGTACTGATTGATTGACAGAGGACTTTGTTTTTTGTTTTTTTAAGAAGCAGCATCAAAAATCTTTTGAAACCTTTCATAATTTACCAGCAATTCCCCAATGCTGTCATTATTTGCTGTAACTTGTGTGGCCTCTAATAAAATTTGTAGATTTTCTTCCTTTAAATATATTCCTATCAGTGCTATTGGCATGAAAACACAAGAGAAAACAAACATGCAACTGATTTATATGTATATGTAGACACATACATTGTGTCTACATTCAGTCCAAATAATGTGAAAGGCTTTCTATGATGGGTTTGCCAATATGAAGGCTAAGAAGTCTCTCATGATCGGTAAAATAAAAAATCCCTCTCATGGCTTTCCCAACCTTAATGCTAGACAATCAACCAGTGGCTTTGGTTACAGAGATACTCCTAAATTCTCTAATGAACATTGTTCAAACCATAATCTACAGATACAAAAAACACAATTTCACCATAAACCAGACATGGCCAAGTGATTCATGTGAGATTTCTGACAAAGGGGTTGGAGAATAAATTCACTGCACAAGACTCCTTTCCTAAGGACAAAGCCCAATGAAGCCTGCTCAAAGTTAGTTGCTGCATTCAGGACCATCCAAGAACGCCATACCAAGAGTGAAGGTTACAGTTACAGTACTGCCAGTACCATACAGCATGTACGATACTGGGAGACTTTATATAACTGAAGAAGGGACGAATTGAGAAATTTAATGCAAGTTTCTTGATAAGAAGATGAAAGGGGGACATTTTTTTGCCTGACAGTGATCCCAAACAAACAGCCAAGGAAGGTGTTGTTTTCAGAAAAAGAAAATAAAGCCGCTAGAATGCCTCAGTCAGTCTGACTTGAATCCAAATGAAAAAGATCAGAGTGAGAGGAGAGACTTCCAGAAACTTTAAGATTTAAACGCGGTTTGTCAGGTAGAACTGCTCAAAGTCACACTTGAGCAATGTATGCTGCCAATGTTTATCAAAAAAGGATTCTGTTCTAGTTTTATTAAGTCAATTACATTGAGCATGTTCAATACATTGTCCTTGCATCATTCAGCGACATCAACTTAATTTATTACTTCGATTTCTGTGTATCATGATGTAAATTTTATGTTAATAGACAATACATGTATCCTTTTCTACTTTATACCCACAATAAGACCTTGTATTTTAACACCACTGGTTTCCCTTAGTCATTTTCTTTGTGTGTAGTTGAACCTTTTTCGTATTTCATTTCTTTTTCGTCTTTTCTTTTTTTTTTTAGTGCTCACCTAATGTCAAAACCAGTTTTGTTTTCCAATGCTTGACTTCACATTTCTGCTTTTATGTTTCTTGAACTACTGCCTGTACAGCTCCTTTTGTTTTCATTAAAATCAAATGTATTTTTTGCCTCTACCTGTCTGGCGATGGAGTTGAGGGCTGCATTTGGGTTCGCCTCCACACATGCCTTGACAGAGGCTTAGAATAAAGTGATGTGAAGGTCTTATCAGTCACTTCAGTTTCTCAGCCAGTGGTCACAGCACCTCAGTTCCAATAAATTTGTCTGACTCTAAATCTCTCTTGACTTTCAGAGGTAATCTAAGACTCTGGTGGGTAGCAAAGCAATCTAAACTATGTCTTTTTAACAGATAACTAACACTGTGCGTGCCTATTCATCTTTCAGTGGTCCCCTGAGTGTGAAGTGGATGGAGAAGGCGCACTTTGTAAGCGTTTGATAAAAACCTGGACGAATAGTTAGTGAAAAATATTTTCCCCTTCAACAAAAATGAACAGAGTTTTAGTTGAGAGAAATAAGAGACAAAGAAAGGTTGTGGATGTTGGGGTCTTGTACTGCAGACCCCTCAGACTGTTGTATCTCCAAATAATATTCAGTGGAAAAATATTCAGTATTCTCAAACATTTTTACATTTTGTTTCGATAAAACCACACGCCTTTTGTACTTAAAGCAAATTTTGATAGTCCAACAAAGAGTAGTGCACAACTAATATTTGTCGACAGATTCTCTCCACTGAGCTATGGATTTCTACAACTCCTCCGAAGTTACCATGTCCGCTTTGACTCTTGTTATAAATAATGCATTTTTAATAAACTGAATTGGATTTAGTTCTATCTTCTGAACAGGCTCTATCCTCCATCACTATCTAGACTCATCTGGTCTCTTTTGATAGCAACACTTACTTTAAAATTACAGTGTACAGTCCACCTCCATATACCTGAAGGCGTGTAAATTCTAACCTGGCTCTGTCTCCTGACAACGTTTTTAGGAAATGCATAGGTTCTAAATGTGAATTAAGTAAATTTGAAGAAATCTTCTCGCTCATGGTTCTTGAAGTTAGAAAACCGAAATAATTTTTAAATAATTGTTATAATTCTTACTGAGACGTTCTGTTACATTTGATGTCAAACAATCAGGAATTTATACAGGTTATGAAAATATCTGGTTTAAGCTGTAAATAAATCCTATGAGACGTTCACACAAATAAACATCTTTATTGGCAAGATAAATATACTAAACACAGAAATGCTGTAAGAAAGGTTACATTTTACAAGATCTAAAGAGTGACAATAAAATATTAAATGTGCCATTTTTTGCATATATGAGTATTACATTTTTAGGGTGAAAACACATGACTTATTAAAGGTGACTAAAACATGTATGTTAGGTCAATACTGTTTACTGCACATCAGTGAAATAAAGGGAAGCATTTGCAGATATGTGTGCTTATTTGAAAAGACTATACAGTTCTAACTTTTTGCTTAAAAGAGAAAATGGTGGAAACATACAGTGAGAGACAGATTAAGATTAATCAGTGCTAATTTATAACAGAAGACCTCGTTGTCTTACTGTCATCGAAGGAAGTATTTAAAATGATCATGATTATTCCAAGGTTCTATAAGACATTAATATTAACATATAAACACTTTCTCTGTACTAGTACGTCAAATTAAAACCACAATTGTTCTTGTTGGACAGAATAATAAAAAAAAAATATCCAATTTAAACATAAAAAACTATCATTTACTTTTAAACAAGTAAGAACAATGTGATAATCAATTACTATTTTCAGTAGCATTGATTTTTCTATAATACCCACATTTGAATAAATAAACTAAGCTATATTAAAAAAAGAGTCAGTGCTTGAAGTAAGTGTCAAACTGTGTTCGTGTTTTTTAGAAAAGATACAAATGGCTGCTTCTCTCAAATCTCTGTGGCAATAACATCCTCATAAGTTTGTAACCCTGCACTGTATCTGAAGTCCAAGCCCAGCTCTGTTCGGCTCTCCAGCTCGGCCGTCAGCTCCTTCAGGATCCTCTCCAGGTCTTTGTTCTTCTTGTGCATCTGCAGGTAATTGATCTGGAGCTGCTTCTGGTATTTGATCACCCTGTCTTTCTCCTGGTTCCAAGTCTGCCTCTCCAGCTCAAAGCTGCAGACCAGTTTCTCCTGAGCATTCTTCTCCTCTCTGAGCTCCTGCTTCAGTCTCTCCACTTCTCTTTGGAGCGATCCGGTGAAAATGCACTTCTTGGTCTCTGACCCCCGGACCTGGTCAAGGGAGTCTAACTCCTGGATTGGATTTTTAAGTTCAATACTTTTCTGCAGCTTCTGCTCTTCAGCTGTAACAAGATCCTGTTTGACTTGCTGAATGTCTTGCTCCAGTTTGCCAATGTTACCTCTCAGAAAATCAGCCTCAACCTTTTTGCGCTGAAGTTCATTTTGGCACACCTAAGCAAAAGGGAAAAAAACAAAGATATGATGCAATTTTTTTGTGAGCTAATAATTGTTGATCCTATTAAAAGTTCCCTTAAATTTACGAGGGAGGATTGTATTTATGTGTCACAACATGAAAATTAAAAAAAGAAAATCCTATTTTGGCAGGTTACAGTCAGATTCAGGGGCAGGATAGTGTACTTTACTTTAAAAATAGAGTATTTTGTGAACATCTGTGTTTTCTAGAAAATAACTGTACTAACCTCAACCTCTCTGGTGCATGAGTGGAGTTTGTCTTCGTAGTCCTTGTTCTGCTCCTCGAGCCTCTCCACTTTTGCTGTGTTTTCCTTTAGTGATGCTTTGAGACTTACAATCTCATTTAGCTTGTGGCTCACGTCCGCTTGGCAGTCCCTCAGTTGCTGCTTCAATAAAGAGATTTCTCCTGACTTCTGACACACCTAGATGTCAACAGAGATGATGACGATAATAAAAGAAGGAAGACGGTTTCTATTTTGAACATTTGAATTTGGAAGACAATGGAGAACAGTTAAACCTTTTGCTTAAACGACAACATATTTTAGCAGTGGCAAGGTATATTCTTTACAATTGTAGCTCGATATTATTGTAACCTTTACAGTATATTGAACAATAAAAATTATATCCTGTCCAATAAAATTTTAGTATCTTTGTGTGCCTAATCTGCCCAGGTCCTTCAAAATTTATACAGCAGGCCTTTGTTCAGCAAGCTTCTTTTTTGGCACAGTTGGCTGTAGTATATAGGTTTGTAGTTGTTCTAGATGGATTTCTTGTTTTAATAACAATTGCATTCATTCTCAATACACAAAAAGATGCACTTGGTGCACAGTGCTGTAGGTGACAAGTTTGGCCAAATGGTAGAACAGAGAAGAACAAAACAACTTATTGAATTGTAAACTTTGGAAATATTTAGGAGACAAAAAAAAAACTTTCCTTTTTATCCAAAAGGACTGTCATTTATTTTGCATTCACCAACATGCTTCGCGGTTCAAGACAATACAGTTTGGAGTCAGTGGGGGCACCATAATGGCTGGGGTAGACTCTGGTGGTGCTCATTTCCACACTGTGTATGTGCTTGTTTTTACATCTGTAAATGTTGCCAAACTACCACATTTCACTGTCTTGTAAACAAGCAAAAAGTGTATTCACTTTATTTCACCACTGACCTCCCACTGGGTTTCCTCGAGTGTTGGCATGAGCTGGGTGCTCTCTTTCTCATATGACCTCAGTCTGAGTTCAACGAGGTCCTTCTCTTGCGTCAGCTTCGAGAGATCTTCCTGAAGCTTCCCATTTTCTTTCTGCAGAAAAACACAATTCCCAATTAACAATTCCCTACAGGATATACATCTCCCAGTGCTTTGTTTCTCAAATAAATTATTGCATCATTTACTGCATCATAACTAGAATTGTGGATGAGTAGAAGGATGAAGCTTAAATAGCAGAGCTGAGGAGTCAGGTTGGAGCTGACCTGGAGGTAGCAAACTTGCAGTTGAAGAGCCTGGTGGGTTTTTGCATTCATCTGAGACACTTCTCGCAGCTGTGTGGTGCACAGCTGCTTCAGTCCGTCCATCTCCTCTGCGCAGAACTTTTGTCTCTCCTCAAACAAATGACACGTTTCTGCCTCCTTCAACTCTAAACTCACCTGTTGTGAAGTTAAACAGTCAGAAATGAATCGCCCCCAGGCTTATTTTGATCATGCTGGGTGATTCTTTCATTAAGTTTAGTACCTGCAGCTCCTGAAGTTCATTTTCCCTCTCCAGCAGTCTCTGTTCTAGATGCTCAATCAGCAACTCATCTGTCGTTATGGGGGACCGGATCCCACCTGCCGTTTCTGAAAGAGTTCTTGGTTCGTCTGCAGGCAATGGGGAGTCAGCATCCTCATTAGCCGTAGAAGCCAACACACTGCTGCTTAAACAAGCCCTGTAACTGCTTTCGAGATTTGTGTTATTTCCATTGACCCATGGAGGGAAATTGGGTTGTTGTCCTTTGCAGAGGCTGTTTAGCAGAGCTGAGCTCCCATCATTATGACTGACAAGGCCTGTGGAGGCTCTTAGACTGCCACTGGTGCTGTGGGTAGGGAGGCTAGACATTGAGTTACGCCCAGAGTCAGAGAGAGTTCCTGAAAGGCAGAAATTACATCACAATTATTTCTTGTCATTTAAATTTAGGGCAACTTTTTACCAGAAGGCTGACAAAAACCTAAGGGGTCTTGTTTGTGTCCAACATTCGGAGTGCTTGCTTTTCTCATGGGACAGAGGACGTGGCCAGTCTCTGTGGATGAAGCTGTCGTTGTGTTCACCGACTTGAAGGCGGTGGTACGGACGAGTGATTTCTCAGCAGGAGTCTGGAAGATTAAAGGAATTCCTCTTAGCTGACAGCACAGCAAATAGGATGCCATGTTAGAGGAGATTTGATAAATGACGCTCTTATCCTTCAAGCTAAAGAGTTTTTAAACTTCTACTAATGGAGTTATTTTCAAAAACTGGGTCCAATCGAGTAAAATAATACTCTTTTTGCTTTTCATTGTGTCATCTCACATCAGAAATGGAACCGGTGACGCATGGAGACCTGCTGTACTATAGGCTGACTCTTATGTGAGCCACACAGTTTTAACCCCAAGTTAATATCATTGTATTGACTAACGAAGTGAAAACTCCCTTTTTGGAATGAACCTATAGTCCACATGGCTGTCACCAGCAGTACCACAGCACCATACCTCCTCTCCTGCTCTTTCTGTACTCCTCTCCTCCCCTCTGTAGCCTACGGCTCCCCTCCATATGCTGTCTGAGCGAAGATGAATAGCCCCTCTCCATGATATTAATAATATGAGCTATTGCTGAAGTGTAAGAGGCAAGGCTTGTGAGCTCAGCATTCCTTCTCACTGACTTCATGGCTGGGATGCCTTTTTGTGGTTTTTCTTTCAAACTGTCAAATTCTCCCCAACCCTCGATCTCTCTCTTTCTCTCTCTTATCCCCCTTATGTCTGTACTGTCCGTCCCCTGAGGAATAAAGACCTATTGAGGAAAATGCTTTGCTTATGTGTTCCTGGCACAGAAAGTGCCTCTCTGAGAAGATCGGGGCATTCTTAGGTCATTAATCTAGATGATTAAAATACTATAAAGATCTAAGATAAGCTATGAGAAATGTCTGTTATATATTAATTATTATAGGGCCTTCTGTTTATTTTTTTATTCTCCACATGACTGCATGACTTGTGAAACTTCTAAGAATACGCTTTTTAGGAATCGAGTCAGATGATTTGTATCGTTCTTAAGTCTGAATGCTAACTATTAGGCTAATAATAGCTAGCTGCAGCTGAGTGTAACAATTAACATTAGACTGAATTAGTCCTTTTTATAGCAACAATTTGCTGGATCAGTGTATTGCATGATGAGATGGAGACCTCAAATGGAACTTGAGAGCTTACTATTAATGCATTGGGAAAATGCACATAACATGTAGGCTCATAAGCTACAGAATAATGTTTTGCTGGTTCAAAGGATTCTTTTTTACATAGACTGCCTTAAAAGAAAATTATTTAGCAATTTTTTTTTAAGACTATCTTTAATATTTGGGACTTTGGAGGCTTTTAAACCTGTACATGTGGTGCACCTAAAAATGCCACCACATTATTTGGGTTGTTTTATCATTTTGAAATATTTTCATGTATAATTTATTCTATTTTTTCCAAAAATGAACAAATTACATTTTCTTTGCATTTTGGCATTTTGGTTTCCTGAAGTTGGGATGGGAGAAGGTAGTGGTGAAGCGGAACCTTTGTTTGGGGGTTTGCCTCAAAAGCAATCTGAACGCTAATGGCAGCGCTTTGGTTGTCATTAATTAATAGTTAATATAGAGCTAAATGAAGTAAAGTTTTAAAACAGTTGATTTATCCTGTTTGACAGGATAAACACTATACTTGGTTGTCTCCATCTAAGTGAAGGATGGAAATGTGAAAAGGGTAATGTGTGAAGTTAATTATTACCTGTGAGAAAAGTAAACCGGTTTTATAAGACAATGGTTATGAAAAAAACATTAATACTGTACACTGTAAAAGGTTTGTTTGTCAACAAAGAAAAACACAATCTGGACGCTACTGGCAACGCTTCAGTCGTCATTGCTGACTTCTACTTTATTATCCTTCAGAATGTGCTCATCACTGTTACAGCAGTCCTGACACTCAGGACCTGTAACATACAGGTGTGTCAGATGTAGCAGGGTTTGAATTTTGAATTGGTGCAACTGAGAATGTCACATAGTTTGCTTACATTTTATAGCTGAGATCAAGGCTTTGTAATGATCTGCCTACAACACTGACTGAGTTATCATCCAACCCCTTTGGAAAATTTTGTAGTATGATTGGGGTCACTTCCCATTTAAAAGACCTCATTTTGCTTTCCAGCCTGATCTCTTGAGCAACACTTTCTCACCTTATTCTTTTCTCATGAAGCCATCTATTTTGTGAAGTACAACATTACACTCTCACATGACGCTGCCAATCCCTAAATTTCACAGTTGGGATGGTGTTCTCAGGCTTGAAAGCGACCCTTTTTTTCTCCAGATATAATGTTTAAAACTGTAAAACACTTCCATTTTAGATTTATCAGACTAGGATGTTTCTCTAAAAATTATAGAATTTCTTCCCAAGCAAACTTTGATCTGATTTTTATGTTGTTTTTGAATATGTGGCCTTCAGCTCATCTCAGTACAAGACTTGTTTTACTGTGGCTAATGAGTCTCTTACCAACTTTAGCGAGCATCAACAGGACTTTTGAATTGGTTGTGTGTGTTCACAAAAACATATTCATCTCTGGGACACAGAACCCGTTTCCTTCCTGAATAATATGGAACCATTCATGCAACCATCCAAATCATTTAATTCAGGTATTACAACCAGCTTTATAGCCACAGGTGAATAAAATTCTTCACCTATGTATGCTCTGTTCTCAAAATACATCTGTGAAAGACTGGCTTACTCGCAGGAGCTCAGTTAATTCAAGCATGGTACAGTGATGGGATGTCATCTGTGAAATGGGTCCTTTCATTAAATTTCCTCTCTGAATCCCCTGGTCAGATGTTTGTGGTATCATGAACAAAGCAAGCACCAAGTACAACATGAAAAAATTTACAGAGTGTGGGCAGCACTGCACAGTTTGCAGAAGTCACCACCTGTCTTCAGAGTCAAAACTTAAATAAAATGCAAAATGTTGGATGCATTAGTATAAAGCATGGAGGCTATGTACTCTACACCGTGTTCCAAATTATTATGCAAGTGATATTTTCTCAGATTTTCCTAAATGGTCAATGCAAATGATGGTCAGTATAATTTTCAAGTCATGA
>CAEFZY010034311.1:0-27676 GCA_903066815.1 Brachyrhaphis roseni
ATATATTGTCTTAGCACTATAAGAACTATAAATACGTATCTGAGTTGAGTTTCAGGTATTAATCTTTGGGACTCAGCAGGTCATCTGTGTTTTGTTGATCTTCCCAGGACTAAATTTACAGTAGTTGTAAATTTAAAAAAAATATTAAAATTATTAGTATTCCATTTATTTTTTTGTTTTAAATTAGCATTTTATTGTTCCTGTTGATTTGTATAACTCCTAATTTTTTACTGTTCATCTTTTTATGTATTTACTGCCTTCAGTGTAAGTGTTCATTTGTGTGTTTATTTTCCATTTTAAATCACCTCATGCAATAATGTCTTTTTACAGTTGCCTTGCTTTGACTGACTAGTTGTATTACAGGATTCTGTGCTGCAGTAAAATACATAAAAACAAACCACTGTTCTTTAGTGTTTAATATGAAGACCTGGGGAAAAACTGACCACTAGAGGGCATCTCTCCAAACTAGATGCCTGTTTTCACACCTGTTCTTATTGCTGCACCCTCATGTGGGTTGTCTGTTTAAAAAAAGGGTCACTGAATTAGAAGGGTGTAATATTTCCTTCTTATAAATGAACCATGCGTTCTGAGAAACAACAGTTCCGAAAACTCATTGGGATTTTTTTAATCCTGCTGGCAGCACCTCAACAGCTCTGTCTGGTTCTGTCTGAGACAATGGTTTCAGATGTTTACCTTTTTATTTTTCTTGCATTTTTGACAGCACCCAAACAGTACAAAACTGCTGTCCTCTCATTCAAATAGTTAAGAGGAGTCACACAGGAGACCCCTTGAAGCTCATAGTTTTGTTTGGTTCCTTTTCTGCTTTTGTTCTGAACTTTAAAAGAAAGTCGTTCCCTCACAAAACCGTCTCTTTTTAAAATATTCATCACTTTCACCTGTCAGTTCTCATGTGGCCCCCTAAAATACTGTCAATCAGCAAAAAATTATATGTGCCCATCCCCTGCAAATTTACAGACAGACTCGTATTTATCGCATGTAACTTTAGCGAGGACAGAGTTAGAAAGCTGTGAAACTATATTAAATGTCATGTTTCCAACTGCGTCAGAAATATGCTCCTCTAGGAAAGCCCCTAACAAAAGTGTCTAACACACACCTTGTTGTTTTTTCTCTGAAGTCATTGCGCAGTAAATCATACTACAATTATTATGAGGGTTTGAAAGATGTTAACATCTGCTGGGAAGACAAGAGCAATTTGGAGAAGTTTCCTGCGTTTCACACTGTAAGAGGTGATGTGTCATCCATCACTGGCAAGCTGAAGGCCAATGTCAACGACAAAATGCTTTCACATTTAAAGCTTTACAATGGTAATTCACAAATATTGTGACTGGCCTTTACTCTAATAAGCTTTGTGGTATAAGAGTCCAAGTGCTGAAACAGTGACTCACTGTGTGTGAACATGTATTTGTATATTTGTTGGTTAAATCAGGCTCATTTATTATTACTGTGAATTTTTTGATTCCTCGTGATCTGTGCTTGAGTCCTAGACTGCACCATTAAATGTTCATTATGTGTCAGAACAGCAGTGACAAAGAGGATGTAAAAGATGTGGTCTCCAAAAAAAAAAAAAAATCGATTTGAATGAAAAAAAGTGTGTTTACATTTAATCAGTGTTTACATTTAACAAATCTGTGAAATGTGCATCACCAAATTACTATGATGTAGATACTACTGACAAAAAACTAAAAAATATATCTATGCAAAAAAAGAAAAAAAAAAAACACTACAGCCTCTTCACAGAGGTTATTTGAGTGACAGTTTGTGATTTTCGCCCTGCGGTGATATTTTTTTTATGAAAAATTACTTTCTCTTAGTTTGTTTATACCAAACCTAATGAGTGTAGAAACTCTCCTTATGTTTTTCACCTGAGGCAGTGCTGCTGACGCAGAATCTATTAATGAAAGTAAAATAAGAGTTTTAAGACTTACCCAAAGCGTTTCCTATCTGGATGTATTTAATGCAACATCAAAAATAAACTCAGACTGCACATTGCTAAAGCAATGTGTTTGTAAGGATGGCTAATGGTTATCAATGTGAGCGCCTTTGAACCCAGTGGGGTGTGTTAATGCAGTGCCAGCTTACTGAACAGGTAGAGACCAACCACTGCATGCTAAGGTGAATCTTCTCACAGTTTAAGGATTCAGAAGACATCCTTTAGAATTGTACAAGCCAGTTTTATGTCTTATTCAAACTGAATACAATTAGGTACACTGTCCAATTTACAATGAATAATGTGTAACAGCAAATGAAACTGGATGTGTTTACGCACCATAACCAGGTTTTTTTTGTTTATTTGTTTCGTAGAACCGGCATACTACACATAATATTTTTTCCCATATTAATGTATCAAAAATATTAAGCATATTGTTCAAATACATTTTTGGTTAACAAAAAAAAAAAAGAGAGACTTTTGTTGGGTGGGAAGAAAATTTGGGAACAAATATTTTCTTGGGTAGCTGGGATATTTTCCACCCAATACATCAAAATTAGGAATGACTTTCAGAGTTAGGGTCTATTGGTTAAGTGTGTCTGTGCCTTCTAGTCTGACCTTGCGCTTTGTTTTGTTCTGTTCCTCATCTTGGCTAATTTAATGTCCTATGTGTCAGAGCTAAACAAAACACATTATTGTAAAGTGGAAAGAAGAACTGAACATTGTTTTCTCATATTTTTTTTTATATTGAATGGAAACCTAAAAAATGTACCCCCATTTTCTTGAGTGTACCCTGAAAATAATTAAATACGGAAGTAACTAAAGCAATAAACGCAGTGCTTCTGTTTGTAATTAAAACTGGATAAATACAGCTGTTCTGTGAAGGCCTCAGAGCTGCCACCTGGCCAAGGGAAGCATTAATCAGAGAAGCAACTGAGAGGCCTGAGATATCAGGCAGGAGAATATGCTAATGTGACGTCTATTTGTTATGCACGCCACACGTCAGCTCTTTCTTCAAGAGTGGCAAAACAATGCCAGTTTTGAAGAAAGACATAAGAAGATCAGTTTAAAATTAGCTAAAAGGCATGTAGGAGAAACAGCAAACACATGGACGAAGGCGATGTGCTCCAAACTTGAACTTTCTGCTGTATATTCAAAGTCCTACGCGGACTAGCTTTGAGCCTCACCATGAACATACTAGTCTGAAACACGGGGGTGGCAGCATTATGCTCTTAGGTGCATTTCTTAAGTGGAAAAATATAAGCTAGTTAAATTTGATTTTAAGACTGCTTGTTGAGAGGCTGGAAAAGACATGAAACTGGGGAGGAAGGAACAGCTACATCACTGAGAGGACAGTATGACCTATGTTACAGAACGAGGCAACGGCAACTTATCAGATCGGATTTTCCAAAACGAACGTTTCATGTGAAACATACTAACTTTCTGACATGCGAGATGTCATTCCCATACACTTGATTCGTCCCCGGGTTCTCTCCCTCCCTCGCTGAAAAGCCCTCTCCATAACTCCATGTTTACTGCATGTTGACATGGAAAATATTTTAGGGTGAAATAGCAATGATTCAAATATACACAGTGTCTCGCAGTGCGCTGTGTTTGTCTTCAAACTTCTCTTTTTCCCAAATCGTGTATATAAACCATGTTTAGTAAGGGAAGATCTCATACTGCCTTATTCTTTGGACTCCAACACACTGGGACAAGACTGCACAGGTCCACAGAGAAGGAGCTGCCGCATTTTTATGGACTACTATCAAACTGGGACTTTATCGTTGGTTTAATGCTGTCGGACGCTGTGCTTCTAAGTATTCTAGATCTTGTGCAGATTTGTATTTCAAGCAGTATCACAATGACCAGAAGTGTAGAACTGTCAGTAAGAAATATTAGTTCGATATGGTGTTCAGTGGATGCTAATCCCTTATTTGAGAGCTTCTCACATAGAGACAGCACAGACAGTTTCCTCTGACCTCTGCAGGAGGAGCCAAACTGAAAGGTTGTTGAGTGACTTCCAAACCAGTAGAAAACCTCTTTTGCTCCTTTCATCACCTGCGTTCGTGTGTCAAGAGTGTGTGTGGGTGTTTACACATAACACCGAGCTGGTGATGCCTTGCTGTGGCGAGGAGGGGGGCAGGCATAATGACACGTCTTCTGAGACTTGTCGTTCTCCCCTGCCGTTTACTAAACAGCCTTGATAGGGCTCCAGTGTTTTAGTAGAAACACAGGGCATACGTGCAAGCGTGTCCTCGTGTGTTTTGGGTTAAGTCGGTACCAAGAATATTGGCCTTCAGACCAGGAAACAGTTACTGAAGGTGACACTGTGGACGTCTTCTAACTGAGGGCAGGAAGAACTTGTGCGGGGAGAAGAGCAATCCTTTTGTGCAAATTCAGAATCAGGACAGGTCTTACTCAAATCTGACATTCATATCAGTAGTAGGATATCATTCTTTGCTTGAGTTTGTATTATAAACACCACACAGAGAATTGTACAGAAATGAACGTGCGTGCATGCGTGCGCGTTCCGTTACTTCAACAGGTGTGGGGAAGACAGCCACGAGCCAAGCAGCAGGTGGAGAGGAGGAGGATTTTTATAGATTTAATCGTATCACTGTGTTTAGCAATCATTCTCCTGCCTTAGGCAAGGAGCTAAAGTAGCACGGGAGTGACGGATGAGGAGCTAGGGTATCCCTCAAACACTGAGAGGTCGGTTCATCCCTCATGTGGATTAGCCTCAACCACAACTGACTCACATCTTATGATTTGAGCCATAAGCACTATAATTTTCTGCCACTTACCTATGTAAACTCTGACAGGTGATGGCAGTTGTAAAGAAGTGAAAGTGCTGCTTGGCTGACGGAAAGGGCCCAAAAATGGGGGGGGGGGAATTCCAGGAGGTAAAAACATAAATGTGTCAAACGTTACTTTTCAGTCAAATACAGGGAGAGGTGGGATCATTCAGTGCAAACTGAACAACAGGTAAAACAATAAGGGAAGTCCCAAGGTACGGAGGTAAACCGACAAATGTTTGTTTGAGTAAAAATCAAAGTGACTTTGGTTTCGGGGAGTCAAGTCTCTTCTGTTTTACCGTTTATCTACAAACCCTCATCTACGACATCAGCCCGTCTCTAAGCTTTTCATCCTCTTCCAAGGTGCGATTAGCAGTTGGAAAATTTGCATCAGTTTTAAACTGCCTGAATAAGATGGCTCCGAGGGATTTCTGCTGTTAATCATGTCACTGAGACTAAAGCTCTTAAAATGTTTCAGTTGGCACAAGGAGAGAGATCCCACTGGATAGGTGGATGGCTGGGGATGGAAGGGAGCCCAGCTGTTCTTCATGCACCTATTGGTGCTTGTCAGCACAAAGTCTGAACGTGATATGGGGAGAAACAACAAAACACAACAGAAGGTGTTGTATGTTCATTTTAAGAAACTGACTGACACACATAATATATATGAGAGAGAGCGAGAAAGAGGGAGAGACAGGGATTTTTTTTCTGAACAGAAATTTTCTTTTCCATAGTGATTATTTTGCCCCTCTCACTAATCACAGAAAAAAAAAAATCTTCATTGGAATTACACAATGAAAACATTGTTTTGATTGCTGACAAGATTTTCTGTGTTCCCACTGGTAATTATTTTGTGGGGGGGGGGTTGTCTTTTTTTAGCCATGAACTCCGTGTTTTTGAGATTGGAATGTCCGTTCACTTCCCTCAACAGATTCTCTATGAGACTGGTAAAATAATAATGAAAAAAAATGTTTTAATCTAATTCTGCTAGGGGTCAGATCTGCGTTATATCAGCTTTTGACTAAACCCCCTTTCAGATCTGTTTGTATTTATAATTTGAGAAAAAACTCTCACAAACCCACCCTTTTCAAATAAAATAAAAGAAAATCACCCTTAGAGATATCAGGACATTTCTACTGGGCTCTATTAGTAAACTGTCATTAGGGCACCATTAGCTCCTTTAGTAGGATCTAAAATATATGACTCATATTTTCAAACTTTTTTGTGTTGGAATATTTCCTTAAAAACTACTCCAATAAAAGATGATATGTTTATTTTAAGATTTTTCTTTTCTCTTTCTTTCTTTTTTCTTTATTACATTTGATCAAGGGGATGTTGTATTTCAACATTCAGATATTTCTTATATTCCTCCTTTCTATCATTTAGACATGAACAACTCAACTGGCTTCCTTGTAAGTTTAGACTTGAGAGAAAAATGATCCTTAAACAAAGACCCGTACCCATCCTTCTATCTATTACCTTTAATACCTGTTGATCCCTGAGGCATAACTGAGGGGGTATACCACTTATCTTCAGTTATTACTCAGTAAAAACAACTGTAAACCCAGGACAAGTCTTACCACAACCCCCACCAGCCCTACAGACTACATTTAGTTAAAAACACTGAAAAAAAAAAATACTTTCTCTTCTCTCTAAACAGAATGTAAATCTGGTTGCAAAGGAAAAAAGAAACATACAGAATCATATGTCAAATATTTCCATTTTGCTAAAACTTGGATAAAGCCAAAAATGCTCTTGGGCTCCTGGTACAAGCTTTTTATTTTAAGTCCCACATTTTTATTAGTTGTACATCAAGTGAAAAGGCTTGACTCATTAGACTGAGCTACATGAATTCATGTTTTTAAATTTCAAATGGATTTTATTATTTGTTTGACGGCAACTTTGATGGAACATCTCCTTCTGTTTTTGCTGGAAATGTGGGTATTGTCGAGAAATTGATTGATTTTAAATGGTTTTCTTTCTTCTTTTTTTTTTCCATGGCACAGTTTGACTCATGACATTTCACACTGTTAAATCTAATATGGGCAAAAACCCAACACTAGGAGAAAGCAGGAATATGTGATCCATGCAAGCGAAACCTTATCTCCATTTTTGTTATTGTTTTGAAATCAGTTATGCAAATTTTAACAGGCTGACCTCCTTCCCCTGAGACATTTTGTCATTAGTGCCAAGAAGGTAAATTCCACTTGCTTCACCTGAACGACAAATTTCTTCTCTTCTTTTTTCCTTCTGTCTTTCTTTCTTCTGCTCTGCCTTTCTTCCGTTGTCTCTTCCTTTCTTGTGTTTAATGTAAATGTCGGTCTTGCTGCCAGTGTTTCAGGGTAAATAAAGGCCTAAGGGAGACATCAGTAAGATGACTTTTGTTCTTATTTATGTACCACAGATAGAGACGAGTCTCTGACCAAAATAAAACCAGATAAGATTATCTGATTTTATTTTCTCCTCATCTCCAGCTCAGTGTAATTGCTATTACAGCTGCATGTGACAGATACTGCTATTCAGGACATAATTTTAAACATCATAATGTGACCCTAGATATTCTATTTGTATGAATTATGTTTTCTGATTCTGAAGTCCATAAGGGAGCCATAGGATGCCACTCAGATTGGAGGCTTAGTCAAGGTTTTCATAATTCATAAGTAGACCTAATTAATAATGAAGGCACTCTGCCTTTCTTTTTATAATTCTTTACAATTTGATCAATTGAAATTAGTTTTATGAGAAATATTTTTCTCATAAAACTCACATGTTGGGGTTCTGTTCATTAAAAGATATAATACAGACAAATGCAGTCATGGTAAGAAATAGCACTGTCTTTCTAGCCCTGGGTTTGACATATTAGCATATAAAACAGACTCCACACTGACTTTATTTATCAAACAAATCTGAAGTGAAAATTGTAAAACTGTGAAAGAAAACAGACCGCCCTTGCTGCTTCCATTAGAATCATGAGAGAAAGCAGCAGCCAGCCGCTGTTAAACACGTTACAGTAGAAAACAAATTACAGTGTTTTCAATAAATTATTTGCCAATTATTTTTTATGCACTCAAAGATTCAGGCAACACAGAATAGAATAGAATAGAATAGAATAGAATAGAATAGAAAGTTGAGGCCATTTTTCCATACCTGCGTACATCTGGTCTATGAATGCTCAGCATTGCTGTGACATAAATGACTGAAAGCAATTGACTGAAGAATGAAGAACTGAATGTTTGCTGCAAGGTCAGGGAATTCTTGCACTCGGCTGAGTTTAGACCTTTTTTTTTAGACTTTTTACCACTTTGAATAATAAACTGAACTTGACTGTATTGTTAAAAGACAGGATGAAATGCAATGGATGTAATTGACTATGTAGGTGCCTATGTGGTTGGATTTAATTAACAGCATATTCCTGTATATAAATTGGATTTTTAATTTTTTTTTGCAAAGTGCCTGGAAACAACATAAATAAACAAAAAAGATGTGTATCAAGATAATAAAGAGGATATTGCATAATACAGGCAAATGCAAAGTTGGTGTCTGAACTTTGCTGTCTAAATCATTGTTAAAACACCTGGTAAATAAGTTGTCTGTCCTTGTCACTAAAATGTACACACAGAGAACAGGAGGACAAATGGTCATAATGATCTTATTCAGAATGTTCTATGTATTGTGTATATACAGTAATAAAATTATCTGTTATATATGTCATATATGCATAAAACTTGGATAAGATCATTTTATGAACACATTTGCTATTTTTCTTTTATTTTTGTATTGTGTTTAATCGTCTTAATTTCAAACATTGCCTTTATTGCTTATCTCCATTTTAAAGTTTTCATTCAGTCAGCAGTATCTGTGTATGGGACACCCACAGATTTTACTGTGTTGTGCTGAGGAGGGGAAAAAAGCATGGGAATGTAGCTTTTCACCGTTTAGGAGAATCAGTTAACTATCCATCAACAAAGATCAAGTTACACTGACAAGTTGGTTTCACACTACTGGTCATTGCTTTCTCTGGCGGGGCAGTATTTTTTGTTGTTCTGTCAGTGTTTATGGTCTCACGTTCTCTTTTTATAGCCTTTTTCTAGACAAGAGGATCTGATGTTAGGCGATAGATTAATAGATATATTTATTTCTCCGTAACTGCTTAATCCCCCTAGGGTTATTTTAAAAAAATATGCAAAGAAAGATGTATGCCAAAAAGATTTTATTAATGGTAAAAACACAATATACAGCATGAAGCCACACCTTATGAACTCCTTCTGTTTAATAAAACTTTTACAAACAAACCAACAATTAGGTAACAAACTAGAACAAGTGAACATACTTACAAAGTACAACTACCACCATTATATTACACTCCCAGACTGTAAATGAATCCAATTGTTGCAGTAGTAAAAACAACGACAGTCTCATTATTACTTGTTTATTATTTTGCGCAGGAACAACACAATCTTGACATCACTCTAATTCAACTACCCCTCTTAATAAGCTGTCTGTCAGCGTTGAATGGCTTGGCGTCAGCAGATTAGAGCTTCGTCAGCTAAAGTTGATAGCTCTTGCAGAGATATATCTGAAATAAAAGCTGACAGGATCTGATAGCAAGGCAAGCCCCTTTTTTTTTACGGTTGGACAATGAAAGGCCACTATACCTGAATCAGCGTTTTTTGTGGGAATAGAGCACCGTTTAGTATGCTCAAGTGTGACAGCAACCTCACCTGTCTAAGTCAGCAAAAAAACATTATGTTTTGCCAAAACGAATACCAGACATTTGAAAGATCCTTCAACAGTCTTTCCTAAGACATCATTCCCTCCCCTTACGTCTCCTTAAACCTCTGTGCCGTCTCGATGATATATGATTCCAGTGGAGCTCAGAGTAGGATAGAAATGCCCACTGGACCCAGTGTACTGACTCAGAATGGGGCTAGAGTAACCTAAAGAAGAGTGGGACGGTGAGGATGTGAGCACAGAGGGAGCTGGTACCTGTGGTACCCACTCTGAGACACCTGAGTTGTTGGAATAGTTGCTAAAGTTTCCTGGCTGGGTATGTCTATGCGGTCCATCTAGGGGAAGGTTAATCTGCAGCGGCCTGGTCAACCCATCTCCCCCAACCTCGTTTGTTGCTCCAGTAGAAACTGTAGACATTTCAGACAAGAAGCTGCTCAGGCATGGCGTGGGACCCGACAGTGAAGGGGAGGGGATTCTGTCCGGTGTCGGGGACATGGTAAGGGCAGGATGTTTGGGGCTTCCCCTTTCACTGTCTCCTGACTCTGGAGGCCCTGAAGCGCCTTCACCACTGTTGAGGGAGTCAGACTTTCTCTTCCTTTTACGGCGAAAGTTTCCATTGTCAAACATCTTCTCACAGTTCGGGTCAAGCGTCCAGTAGTTGCCTTTACCTATTGGACAAGATGCATGACTCAGTCAAACACTTGCGGTTTAACAAAAACTATTCGAGCACAACAATAAAGACATAATTTGATCTGAGTGTGTTACCTGGATCGTCTTCGTCTCTTGGCACTTTTTTGAAGCAGTCGTTGAGTGACAGGTTGTGTCTGATGGAATTCTGCCAGCCAGCTTTACTCTTGTTATAAAAAGGAAAATTATCAGCAACGTACTGGTAGATCTGACTCAGTGTCAGTCTCTTGTCTGGTGCTCCATGGATAGCCATTGCAATCAGAGCAGAGTAGGAATAAGGTGGTCTGACCAGCTTCATCAGATCTTCTTGTGAGGGAAGTGAGAACCAGCTTAGTTCCCCTCCTGGACCACCGGGTCCAGCTGGTCCCAGGTAGGGTCTCTGCATGCCGTAGTGCTGAGGTACAAACGGTGGGCCTGGATTCCCTGGTGGGCCATTGCTGGACAGGTAAGAAGAGGAGTTGATCCCAGGGTTGTTGAACCAAAGGTACGGGTTTGGAGATGAGGTGGTGTAGTCACTCAGTTCATAGGAAGAAGGAGCTGTCCGCTGAGGACTTGGCAAGGATGGAGGAGGATAGTAGCATTCACCGTACATGCTGAGCTCTGGAGGTTCCTGGCCTAAACTTGGAAACTGTGGACCACAACGAGGAGGTGACTGGTTCTGGGTCTCAAATGAAGACATCATCAAGTTTCTTTCCACCTCTTACCCTCTTCTGATCTGTTTGTTGTTGTCCTTCCTCTTCGCCTAAAATTACTGACAGTTGTGCCAGGTCCTGAAAGTCTTTCTTTTTCAGTTCTCACTGAAATATTGACTAGTCATCAAGATAGGGTTTTCTTAGTTTTAAAGTTGAGGACTGTTCTTCTGCAATCCTTCCTTGTCTGCTTGTCCTTGCTCTATGTCAAGGTGTCACCTGTCACAAGGTCTATATCTTCTCATTTGGCCCGCCCCAGTGTGTCTTGATTGGTGCTTTTTCTAAGGTGAGAAGCCTATGGGTTTCTCTCTTCTTTCTTTTTTTTGCTGTCAGCTAATTCAGTCCCCTGAGGGGGTTTTGTTCACTCTCACTTAAATAATTTTCCACTCAATTTGATGGTCTGGCATAAACTCATTTCAGATTTTTTTTTCTTTTGTGTGCACAGTAGGCTACAAAACACTAAGAAATGTACAAGTTGAAAGCAACTGTTTATTTAATTTTTTTAAAAAAGTGTTTATAATAAAACTTCTGTTTTTTTTATTCTTTTTTTCATACAAATATATTCCCATGTTTTTGATTTTTTTATGTTTATGATGTTTTTTCAGCACTTTACTCTAAATGATCAGATTTACAAAACATGCTCAGACTAATGGTTAACATAGACATATAATGCAAAATAAAAAAGAAACAGGAAAGGCAGGCAATATCAGTTAAGCTGAAGGCTTTGTGCTAGCTCATTATTATTATTATTATTTTTTAAATCAAAATAAGAAAAGCATGAAAAAGTAAATTGTTTATCATGTTTGTAATGTGATTTTCCTTTTCCCGAGAGGTCAGAGGTAACAAACACTTGCTTTATACGTGAATCAATTTGAAAATACACATTTTAGAATTTCCAAAGCGGGACTTTAATTTACATTTAATCAAGGCATATTTTAGCATTTAATAGCTTGCTTTTTAAGGCTGCCAATGTGCTAGGCCGAAAAGAAAAAGTAGCTGGAAGTGCGCACACTCATTATTAACTAGCCGAGAACTTTCTTTCTGAGCTCCGAACCGGTTTTCGACGGTGAGTTTTAAACTCTGGATAAACTAATAAACAGTATTAAATTTTAAGTAATGGAATAACCCCCCCAAATAAGCTTCAGTCCGATATTCTAGTGTTTTCTCATGACGTTAAACTTCCCCGTTTTACTTGCAGCTGCTGCCGTGCTAGCTTAAAAGATCTTGCTAACCCAACGGTCTTAACGGTTTTCTCTAGGAGCAGCAATATAAAAAAGCACGACTCATTAATTACATTAATGACTATAACTTTGCCGTGACGTCTTTCTGTGGTTTATTTAAAAGTAACGACATAAGTTACGTCTTTAAATCAGTGCTGCCCATACATAATATAGATGGAGGATTCATCATGTCCCATGGTGCCTTCACGGAGCAGCATCGACATGTACGAACTGAATAAGGATTTGGAGAGAGTGATTGAGGATGTTGAGAACATATCAGGTGTGTAGCCGTTGTATTTAATCGCATTGCTCTGCCACTCATATTGTTACAGCTAATTGCGCCATAATGGCCGGGGGGGTTCCATTAATTTAACGGCGTGTGTTTATACATCTGTGTCCACCCGCAGTGCAGCTGACCTGGATGGCTTATGACATGGTGACGCTGCGAACCGGTTTCGAGGGGGAAGCGTGTATGCGGGAGCTGGAGGAGGCGTACAGCAGATGCAGGGCGGCTGTATTTGGGGAAGCTGACCCGCAGCCGCAGATGGAAGCTGGTGCTGAGAAAGCTGACTCATCACAAAGTCAAACTGTAGATTAAGTCGTATTAAATTATGCTCTGATTTATTGCTTCCATGTTAAAGTGCAGTGTTGTTTGCTTGCTTTATGTTAATATTGATAGCTATCACTTAATTTACATGAGTTTCTGAAGTTTTAAACTGTTCTATTCTGTTTGGATGAATACTTTAAATAAAGAAGCTAATATATGTAACAAGGTGATCTGTCATTTTTTAATCACTGACTAGAAATCTTATTTTTTCTTTTACAAAATTAAATCAAAAATGTATATTCTGATACTTATAATACATTTACAATTAAGTTTCATTTTGGTCAGAGGTTTTTTTATTTTTTTTAATTTCACATTTGTACAACAATCACAGCACAGTAACATTGCTTTTAACATTGGCAGTGGTTATTCTCTTATGCCAAACTGGTGTGTGCACATAGTTTGCATCAAATGTTCTCTTGTAGCATTTTTCAGATGGAAAACGCAGAGAAGGAAGAAGAACAAGCTGCTACCCCTGTCAGCACTGCTCTGGAAAACATCCTGAGAGGTTTAGACTTGCTGTCCAACAACATGGATCAATTGGCATGTATGTTTTAACTTTTTATCCCCTCAGTTTACATTTTCCCCAAAAAGTCTAAAGACATCTGCTCTTCCAGGTCTGAGAGTGTGATACACTTGGAATATTACAGCGGATTTTAGATTTTCTTATAGATGTAGATGTCAGCAGTCCAAATTGGCATTAATTTGACAGCACTGTCTGTCAGAACATGAGTTGCTGATGTGTAGACAGGGGTAACTGAAGGATTTTCATGCAGATGGCTGTCTTGTCAGTCGCTCTGACGTTGCAACTTAAATTCTGCCTCAGGCGATGGTTGTGGTTGAGTTGGCAGTCAGAGCAACATGCTCTTTTATCACGCTCACTTATAGCCATCAGCACCTTTCAGCGTCACAGACTCATAGTGGAACTTTGTAACTATGCTTGGATGCTTAGACTTGTGATGGTGTGTTTGGTTTTGTCTCTTTATGAAAAATAATTTTGTTTTTTCTACTGCTTGCTAATTAATTATTTTGTCATACACATTGCCCTGCAGAAGTTCTAATAACTCTTGTGCTGTTCTACATTTGTCACCTTACACCACATTAAACCTGTTGCATTTATTTTTTCATGATTAATACCAGTGCTGTGCATTTGTATTCAGCCTCCCCGGGTGAATACTTTGCAGAATTCCATCCTGCTGAAATCACGGCTGCAAGTTTTCAGTGAGTGTTATTACCAGTGTTGCACATACAGAGGCTGACATTTCTAATTCTTCTTCTTTGTATTGGATGGAGAGCATCTGTTAGCAGCAATTTTTAGGCTTTCCCACAGATTTTTTTTAATCTCGTTTCAGGTCGGGATCTCAACTAAGATGTTCTAACAGATGAAAATGCTTTGATCTGGACCTTCTGGCTTTATATTTTCGAGCCAGAGGGTCAAAATATAAAAGTGGGAAGTAAACCAAATTGTTTTGTAGTCTCTAATATGGTTTATTCCATAACTGCCTTTTATTAAGGTCCATCCATCTTTCCATCAAGTCTGATCAGTTTCTCTATCCTTGCTGTCACTACCATGTTTCCTAGTGGGAATGGTGTGATTAATGGTGTGCACTGTGCAGTTTTTTGCCACATAATGTTGTGCATATAGGCCAAAAGTTCATCCAACCAGAACACCATCTTTCACATGTTTTGCTTTGTGCTCTGCATGGTTTGTGTCCAACTATAAGTCTTATGTCTTTCTTTCAGCACTGACTTTCTTATTCCCACTCTTAAATAAAACTTTTTTGGATTATCTTAAGACAAATAATTGCAAAATCTTTGCTCAAGATTTTCCCACTTGAGTTGTGTAACTCTGCATATTAGCTGTGCTAAATTTTATTTAACAGAATATAGATGTGCTACCTTGTGTTGGTCTATCACATAAAGTTACATAGTTAGTGGTTAGGCTGTGACAAAAGGTAAATAAAAAATTCAGGGTGAGTGAATGGTTTAGCATGACACTATACTTTTAAAACTTTTTTTTTTGTCAAGTCAAATTTTAAATTCCCTAGACCTTCTTAGACATGATTATATGTGCTTGTGTTGCTTTCTCTGTGCAAGCTCATTTGTTTGTACTCATCTGTTTGTGTACAAAAGCATCATCCACTGTAAGTCACACTGACAAGGAAGGAACAACAAGTGATCATAAAGATGTCAGCGAGCAAATGAAGTCCAGCAAATCTGAGTCATGCAGACATGACAGACTGATGCAGTTTGTAATTGAAGGAGGGAATAAAAAGATACACTGCGTATACAATTACATTTTTCCCTACGCGGATTGTTTTAGTTGCAATAACAGTTGCCATTGACCGGAGGCTACAGTGACAAATGATACTGGGTTTCTCTCTGCAGTGCGAACCCATCTGAAGCAATGCGATCTGCTCATCTCTGTTAGCCACCCTGACAAAGAGACATTTCTCCAAAAAAATCCCAGAGGCGGTGAAGCAGCAGCAGACCGGACTTTGAGCCTAACCTGAGGCGTGAGGAGCAGAGGTGAGCTGTGTGGAAAAAAGTGCATAATTTAAAAAAAATAAAAATATCCAACACATAAGCCAAATGAAGGGTACTCATTTCTGTTTCTTAAGAGAAAGAGTTAAAGTAGCGAATATGAGAATTACATAACAATAACCTTTTGAGATTTTGAATATTGTGACATTTATTTCAGAGGTTATTAAAACAGCTAAGAAAAGCAACACACATGCATGCAAAGACTTGCATGCATGGAAGACAGAAACATATGCGAGCGCTCACATTAAGCCTGCTGTTGGCGTGGTCAGAGTCCCGCAGGGTGCAGCAGACAGCACTGCGGCTGCTCCTCAGAACACTGGTTTGTGGCGTCTTTGAGCAGCAGCGGGGTGTTCATGTGATGGATAATCATCTCATTCACCCTGAGGAAACTCTAAAGCACAACAACACGCACTGAAAATGACTGGGACCTAATGACACAGCGCAGCACAAGTCGGCATCACACATTTCCCTGAGGTGTGCCGCAATACATGAACTTTTCAGTTAAATAAAAGAGAGCACTTCTTTTTTTTTTTTTTTTTTAGGTTCACAGTTTATTTTAGCTCACCTTGGTGTTCTTTGTGCCATTTCCGAGAAAATAGAAGTCATTTTGTCTCTGGATCTTAATGTTGAAAATCTTGCCTTGGTTTAGCAGCATCAGAGTGTAGGGATGTGCTGAGCCTTGTGAGCTGTCCCTCACTAAGAATGCTCCATCCTTTGAGAGATGAAACCACACACTCATAAAATTGCTTGTTTTTTATGTCTCGCTGAAATGTGTGCATCTCTCTGTGTCTGAATATTTTATCAACAGAGAAAATGATGCAGCGTCGAACCTTTTTCACCTCCCAGAGAGAAACTTCAGCCTGTTCTCGAGTTATCTTTCCCTTGTACCAGCTGGGATCCAAACCCTGGATTCATAGTGAGAGAAAAGCCACAGTAAAACACAAACATTTTTTTAGATTTCTGCTTGATATTTTTGCAGTAGTAGAGACAGAATATCTAATTTGTATAATGACAGCAACCTGACTTGTTAATACAAAGGTGTTTTTAAGTTCAGACTCGAAAAAGGTTTTTGCTTTTGTATTGTACAACATCGCCATCTGCTGTTTCGACACTGAAAATGCACATTTTGTTTAATTAACTTCACTATAATTCACTACCATTTTACCTGTACATGTTGCTTATTGACATGTCCTGTTGTTCTTATTGATTGGTTTGACAGAACGTGTGATATTGGTACAGGAACATGTGGAGTTATATTACTTGCCCTATAAAAGACGAAGTAAAAACAAATTAACAGAAAAAAGATGAGGACAGACAGTTAACTTTAATAAAGGAACCCCAATAATTTTTTTAGGATATTTTACCTATTAGACACATGTAGCTGTGGGACTATTGGTAGTGGGCGCCTCCTGGTAAGTGAGCCAGCATCCAAAGCAACACTGCCCTCTGCTGAAAAATTATAGGTAATGTGAAATATAAAGAAATGCTTTAGCAACATGTAAACTTTCTTTTATGAACTGTACATACTTAAGCGTGAAAATGCTCTCTGGGGAACCGGAGGTTTTTCTATCTTCTTATTTGCGGCCCGTTGAAAATTCGATGAGTGAGCTGAAATGAGGAATGACAAACATTAATTGGCTTTGAAGAAGCCAATTAATAAAGTTTCTGTGCTCTCATCACATTTCTCCTCTTAGAAACATTTCATAACCTGTGGGAAGGCAAGGAACTTTAGACACTCTCTGGGGTTCAGGCAGTGAAAAGACAGGATGACGCCTGTGATCTTCTCTTTCTTTGGCATTATGCAGATTATCTGCTGTGAGTGGCTCAATAAGAGGAACGATGTAGTTTCCATCCCCTGCTTCCTCGTTAAACTCCTCATAGTCACTGTCCTAGTCAGAGGAAAGAGATCTGACTTAGCTAATATGCATTTAAAGTTTGATCATACTAATTATATTTCACCTCTTTGCGTCACATGGAAAATTTGGTAACACTTTATTTGACGGGGTGTGCATAAGACTGACATAACCAACATGAACATGAAGGAGTCTTTATGAATGCTGTCATGAAGTGTCATTTGGTAAATATTGACACTTTTAATGCAAAGTTGCTTTAAAAGTTGCATTGAAAGTGCCAATTATTTACCGAATGACACTTCATGACAACAGTCATAGACATTCATAAAGACTCCTTCGTGTTCATGACAGGTGTTATGTCATGTTCATGACAGTGTCATATTGGTCTTATGCACGGCCCCGTCAAATAAAGTGTTATCGAAATGTTATTGCTTAAATGTAATATATATTTTTTGTAACTAAAACAAATAAAACAGAACTACATAGTGTTTCACTTACAAGCTCATCCCAGACTTTTTCACCATGCACTGTTTGAAAATGAAAATTTATTTGATTGCTATCAAATTGCAGAAAATACGATTGATTGATTTTATTTGCAAAGTTTAAGAAATGTGTTTTTACCTTCTCTCAAGTGAGTTCTTTTCTTAGATCTGCACATTAAATGAAGGTGAGTTCTCCTTTTTGTAGTTATATTTGATTTCAGATTACATAAATAACGTCTCATTACTTACTTGGAACTAAAACACGTCCTCTTTTCTTGCCTATTGAGCTCTCTTTGAATTTTTGTAAGTATTCTGCAAACCATGAGAGCCAAACAATCAGTATAATATCAACAGTTTAAACTTGTTACACTACAGCCTGTTCTGATTCTAGTTAAATAACATTTATGCCAAACTCACGGGACGTAGGTGATTGGGAACACTTGGAGATCACACTGGATCATACGCTAAATGAGTTGCATATTTTGGTAAAAAAGAAAGTCTGTTACTCATTAAGATAATTACTCAGAATGTTGAAGACCGTGAGAGCTGAAAACTAACTTACCAGAAATTGTGCTCCAGTTATGCCCCTCTTCAACACTACATTGTCACAGCCGAATAACTTGAGCTGAGAAAACAAAAACGTATGTTTGATGAACCACTAAGTAAAGGTTTTAACATACGTTTCTATGCTAATTTTGGACTGAAAATAAAGCTGCCTTTCTCGATGGGGCATTCTTTTGTTAATAAACTGCAACTAGGATCAATTCAATGCAATGACGAAACAACTTCTTCTCTTTGTATTCTAAGGTTTGCCATCATTCCCAGAAAATGAATTGTCTTTAATATCTTAGAATTGCATAAATGCAACCTTAAAAACAACATACGACACAATACGATCTGTCATTGCGCCCTATAAAAGAATCGAAACCATTACAGCATTCAGTCAAATAGAACATCATGAAGTATGAGCACTTTTATTAAAGCAGTGGTGTAGCATTTGCCAAGCCAGTGATGCTCAAGCATAATACCATGGAGAGAAGACTCTGGACACACAACTGTTTCTGCCCATGTTACTGCTAAAGTCATTTCTAAAATAACATCAAATGTATCGTTTTAAGGTAAAAGGAAAAAATAAGATATTCAACTGCAAAATATGTTGCTTGTTAAAACACACAGAAAATTAGCCAATCACATAGGAGCAACTCGTTACTTTTATCTAGATTTAGGTAAAGACAATTTGCTGAAGTTAAAACCAAACATCAAAATAGGGAGTAAAAGTAACTTTAAGTGACCTTGAACTTAGATGAGAGATAGGGAACATTTTGTCAAATAACTCACTGCACATCAATCCTTGAAGGACATTCGCTATAGCAGCAGAAGAGCACAACAGATACCCCACCAAAGAAAAACAAGCTGGGGATACAGTTTGCTTAAACTCACTAAGATTGGATTAAAACAGTTTGGAAAAACATTTCTGGGTTTGTTGTGTCAAGATTTTAGATGTCACAAGCAGCAGAACCATCCTGCTTTGTATCAATAGTTTAGGATTGTGGTGGTAGTATAATAGAGATGAAAATTGTTTCTTGACATACTTTGGAAGCAGTTGTAACCACTGAGCATTGTTTGTCACATCCCACCTGAATATTGTTGGTGATCAAGACCATCCCTTTATCACCATCTTGTTCCCACCTTTGGGATTTACAGATTTGCATCTTGGATGTGTAGCCAACTAATCAGCTAATGATGATTTGACTTCAAAACAAACCAAAAACTGTGAAGGAATGTTTCTGACTTCTTTGTCAATCTGTGCCATCAACAATAAGGGTGGTTTTATAGGTAAAGGGGATTAAACCTGATGCTAGAAAAATGTCCCCAATAAAGTGGCCTCTGTAGTTGCCTGTATTCTCTGGTGGAAAAATGCTAACTACTATTTGCTGAAGTCACACCATCCCATGTTTAAGTTACAGAACCTCAAAGGTCACAGGTCAGTTGTAGTGAATCAAAATAAGCAGATGAACAATCTAAATGAGGAGAAGGTGCAAGATATAAGAATAATTACTGTCTACAAGGAAATTCAGATTATTTCTGCTAAAGATAGTTCCACAAGCCTTTAAAATTTGCTGTATCTTTTACAAACACCTATTTTAGCTTAGTGTAACTTCTAAATAAACACCAACATCATATGTAGCTTGTTTGAAATATTCCAGAGCTCAGTTAACTCATTTATTGTGATGTATAAAACCTCTGAAAAATCCAACACACTGTGACATACTAGCTGATATGCTAAATTCACCTAGCTTCAGTAGGTACTTCAAGTAATAGACTGTAAAAATATTGTAAAACATTAGAGCATA
This sequence comes from Brachyrhaphis roseni, assembly GCA_903066815.1. Taxonomy (NCBI): domain Eukaryota; kingdom Metazoa; phylum Chordata; class Actinopteri; order Cyprinodontiformes; family Poeciliidae; genus Brachyrhaphis; species Brachyrhaphis roseni. The sequence continues at coordinate 19,911 of CAEFZY010034311.1, forward strand.
ACTGCTGAATAAAGTGCAAAGGTTTACTTTCTTACTTATGTATCAACTCACCTGTATCATGTAGTCTGCTAACTTTTTTGGGTCCCACGCCATCACGTCTTCTTTAATGTATCCCATGGGACCTTTGGTTAAACTCATCTTTGTTCCTTAATAGCAGATTAGCAACAAATTAAGCTTGCTGGGGTGTCTCCACATTACAAAAGACCTAACCATAAAGACTAAGACCCTGCCAGGGTGTCTTTTGACATTCTCTTCTTACCGCTAGACTAATTAAAGAATGTTACAGCGGTCATAAAGGCCTATTTTTAGAGCAGTTAGTCACTGCAAGGTGTGATGCCTCTAAATACGAAGCCTGCTGATTTCCTCTTGCATGCTAGTATACACAGTTTGCTAGTTTTGTAAGCACTTTAACAACAGGCATTTAATCTACAATTTTTTAAAACAGGTAGAGAACTGGTCAGGTTTAAATAAATTGTGATTCTTCAGGCTCTTTGATTATGCTTTTCCTACACAGAGCAAGTGTGTTTCCTACACACTTGCTCTGTGTGGGAAACATAGAACAAGCGTTTCCTTGCTCTGAAAGAAAGAAACACTTTCCTACACTTTGTGTAGAATAGTGCGTTTCCTGCACACTTTGCTCAGACGTTAAAAAATAGCATCCTGTCATTTTATATTACCAGAGCAAAGTAGAGTTTTAAGCTTAATTTTAAAGGTAATAAGCTTTACTGCAAATCTGTTATTTTGCTCAAATAGAATATCTCAACATGAACGATTTTCAGCTGTAGGCATTCTATATTAAAATATACATATTTTAATACTTTTTTATGGAGTCAGTCATGAAAAGTATTTATATCTTACTTTTTTGTCAATGCAACCCTATAACATATTCTTTAAAAACATTGCCAAGTTACCAACAAATGACATCCTGTCACTGAGCAGTTCTATGAATCACCTTTATCTTACTTTGTCACCTTTATTTTGAAACCCATAAACATTCAGAGAAACCAGTTACCATCAGAAGTAACTAAATTTGTAAACAGAGTGCTCTTCTGTATAATTTAATCTCAGTGTAAATCCAGCTGTTCAAGTAAATGCCTCCGAAGTGCCATAGAGAACATTCGTGAACAAACAGCATCAAAAACACCAAGAAACACACCAGAAAGGTCAGAGACGTCAAAAGCAGGGATAAGGTTTTATAACATCAGAAGATGTGAACATCTCACAGAGCATTGTTTTGTCCATAACCTGGACTATGAAAGAGTATGGCAAGGGCTCTTCATGTTTGAACTTTTTTGCCTATATGCAAGTGCTCTGTGTGGGAAAACTAACACGATGCAACATGGTGGTAGCGGCATAATGCTGTCTTAAACAGGCCAAGGCAGCTACTCAGTTGAGTAGTGTCAGTTTGAGGCTTTATATCTATTCTTTGACCTGGTAAAGATCTAAATACATTTTATCCTTACACAGAGACTTACAAAACCTTCAAGTTTAAATAGTCAATTAGGTCTTTTCTTTCTAAATTGTAACACACTGTATTCAACGTTGTCTCGCAGCAGCAACTCCGCCCTGCGTCAGCCCCCCGGGTATCTCACACCCAGGTGACAGGAGAGGGCAGCTGGAAGAAGGGGTGATCAATCACTCTTAGATTGTCACAGACCCCCAGGCTTGCCTGGATGAATACATGAGTAGCCCAGGGGGGTCCCAGTGGGAGAGTCCCTGCAACCTCCCTCCCTGTTTTCCTCTTTTGTCCAGATTAGGAAACATACACCCCCACAAAAGCTGGATACTGTGGATGAGGCAGGGAATACAGTAATTAAAAAGCAAACAAGGCACCACTTAAAGTAAAGTGTTTGTGAAATTAATTTAGAAAGTCCAAATTGCTTCAGAAGTAGCTTTGCAATGGGGAGTCATTGGTCAACTCTGCAGAAATAAAACTTTTTGTGAAAATAAAAAAAAATCATTAGAATCTCTTTTTTTATTATTATTATTAGAGCCATACAATAGTTGGTGGAGTACTGGGTTTAGGTGCACTGGTTTGTATCTTCATTATTACTCAACAGGGCAGCATGGAAACTATAAGACACATTCTAGAGTTTGATGTTGATTAAGATACAGATTGTGACGGTGCTGTTTGAACACATTTTGCCAAATAAAAGATATATTTTAATTAAATGAAAACAGTTTCTTTGCTTTCTTCTTTTGTATTATATTAACATTGAAACCTCATATCTGTGCCTACAGTCTATTTAGATTTTAGCCTGAAGAGTATAGAAGCCCTTTAACCAGCCCAATTTCTGGTAAACTTCCACAACCCTCTAATGCCCTGTAGGCACAGACCCCTGAAGACTGCAATGTCCTTGCCATCTCTCCTTTGAATAAGAACCTGGCAGATTTATGACACATCCAGCTGTGAGGAAGATTTTTAGAGTTCCAGGGGGTCAAGAAGAGGAAACAAATGAAAGGCTCATTCAGGCCAGTGGGCAGAGAAAACAACCCCCTTAGACCTAATTATCTTCAAATTAAAACATTAGAAATATTTGAAATTCTTTTTTTATCAGAAAGCAAGTGTTGCTTCGTTGCAAATATCTACAATGCAATAAAGGAACACCAACTAATGCAGCCTGTGTAAAAACATTTTGTTTAACCCACAACGTATTTGACAGACTACATTTGGCGTTGCCTGTGGGATATCCCTCAAAGCAGCCAGTTCTGAGAGGGATTAAAAGGCCAAATTCCTTCTACTTCTTGCTGGAAAGCATTCCCTAATTTGACTTTGAATGTAGTCAATACACATTGACATCAAAGTGATAGTGGATCAGCGCTGGATCAACACCTTGGCTAGGTGTTGATCTGCTGCGTGTTGGCTGTGTAATCCTCTCTTTAAGTGGGATTCAGTCCATGCTTATTGTAATGTGTTAGTTCGATGCAGTAGCGAAGGGATGTGTTAAGTAATGTATTTAGTTATGAAAGCAACTGGACTTTTTAAAGAAATTTTTATTGACGAAATTAAAAAAACATAAATATATGCGCAAAGAAAACACGGACATTGATCAATAGAAAGTGCAGCTTTAAAGTCAAAAATACAAATATTTACAAACTCATATTTTTCATTTGGGTCCACGGTGTCTCCGCCAGACAGCATACCCGTCCCCGGCTTCCCTCTTTGCACACACATGCTTGACTATGACCTGAGAGCAGTCCTCGCAATTCACCCTGCAGCACCAGTGGAACTTGCAGTTGCAGCTGCTCACCACCTCCGTGCGCCTCTCTTCCACTCTCAGGCCGCACTCGTGGCACAGCCGGCGGCAGCTCCGGCGCTCCCACTGGGTCAGCCCGTCTCCGTGTTGCAGACACTCCCTGCCCTCCGTGCCGTGGAGCCCCACGCTGGCGTTCCTCCTACAGTAGTCGGGCGAGTCCTCCAGGTAGATGAGCTCCGTCTGGGCCACACCGCCAAACGCGTCCACGATGGCTCCCCGGCCGTCGGCGCTGTTTCCGGCCCTCACGCGCCTCTTGTCGGTGTCCAGCTTTTGCGCCTGGGCGTATTTGATCTTCAAGTAACTGCCGATTTCTCTAAAGTCGGACAACTGCGTCCAGCACGTTTGCAGGCTGCAACTCTCTGACATGCCGTGGCACCTGCAGATGCGTTTCGTCGTTGCCTTCACGGCCTGTGGGGAAATAGAGTTGGTCGGAGCGTCTACCATAAATTGGAAATATTTGCTTAAACAGGACGTACTTGCCGTCCTGCCGCGTTGTTGTGCAAATTTACTGCGGCTCTTGAGTCCTGGCCTGTCTCCTGTGTATCCACGTACTGTTTGGAAATCTTTTCACCAAAATCCAAGTTGTCACTGCAGCCACCCCACATCCAACCCCGGCCGCCTGCTTGCAGAGAAATCAAGTTAAAATTGAAAGCACTGATTTTTACCGCTATCTTAGATCACATTTCGTGGACCTCACCGGTTTTCCCATTATTGGAGACATCGCAGCCACAGTTTTCAAGGTCGCCCAGGCTGCAGTTCCTGGTCAGAGTGTACATGACTCCAGCAGCACTGATGGCATGGACGAAAGACGTTTCTCTGGTGGCTAAATAAATAGACATGGTTACAATACCAGCAACTCTTCCTTAAATGTATGTCGACATTAGCCAGAAAATGTACGATGAGAACAAAACTGTATAGTTGCACTTTTGCATCCTTTATCGTCAATAATTTTTGAAAAGCACCTAGGAAATAGCTACACCCTACCTCTTCTCAGACCTTTGGGATGGGTTTCGCTGTCAGGGCAGTTCCATCTGTCCCACGCAAACTGGTGTTTGCACTCCTCAATTCCATTCTGCGTGCCCACCTGCACGCTTTTTGCATAGGTGAGGTAGGCCTGTCAAAGAGACCATTTTGTTCATGACGTGTTCCTGAAATAATTAAAGCTGTACATTTTTGTTTACCTTTGGTCCCGTCATTAAGAAGTTACTGGCCACCCTGAGAGAGAAAATAAAGAAATTACTTTGCCCGCCTTTTTCCCGTTGTCCCTTTTGTAAATAAGAATCACACATTATGATGTCTTACCAGGCGTGACCCAGGTCCAGTTTTAGATGGAGAAGCAGAATCCAAAAAATTAAATGGGCCATTTTCATTTGCAGCACAATCCTGTAGGAGATTTGGATCCGCGTGCCGCAAATTTTCACTTTATTCCAACAAGGAACACATGGAGGACTTCTTCTTTGTTCCTCTAGGCCTGGGGAAGCTGATTGGGTGTCTGGATCAGGAAACGCCTTTTGCGCACTTCAAAAGGGTGACCCACTCTTGCCCGAGGCTGCAGGACACCAATATACAAACGGTGGAATCGAAATGTAACATCTGACAAGAAGTGACTGAGTGTTTCATGTTGCAGAAAATATTTATTATACAAAAATGTATAATTTATTACAACAACTTAAAAACCAAACGTGGGTTCCCAAATTCTGCGTGAAGCTTTTGCAGAGTCTGTTTTTTAATAAAATGTTTTATATATAAATTTCAATCAAAAATGGAGAAAGTGCAATAACAAGCGTCTGCTTATCTCTCAGTTCCGAGTCCAAATAATATATCCATTATGCAAAAAGTTTCTGAGAAATCCATGATGCTTAAGTAATCACATGTTCATGGGTAAATGGCAGTCACTGTCGGCGCGTCACGGGTCTGCGCTTGGTTTTATTGTGCTGCTTCCTTGCACCATCTTTACCCGCGCAGTAATATTTAGTGACAACCTGCGTGCATTTTTCACACTTGACTGTGCAGCACCAGTGAAATTTGCAGTTGCAGCTGCTGACCACCTCAGTGCGTCTCTTCACCACTCTGAGGCCGCATTCGTAGCACAGCCGGCGGCAGCTCCTCCTCTCTCTCTGGGACACGTTCCTGACGCCCTTCAGGCACTCCCGCCCCTCTGTTCCTTGCAGACCCAGGCTCAGGTTCTTGATACAGTAATTTGGGGAATCCTCCAGATATACGAGCTCCGCTTTGGAGATGCTCCTAAAGGCGTGCGCTATGGCTCTCCTGCTGTCCGCGCTATTGCCCGCTCTCATTGGCTTCTTGTCCATCTCCAGCTTCCTGGCGTGCTGGTGCTTCATCCACAGGTAGCTCCCCACCTCCCTGAAGTCGGCCAGCTGCATCCAGCAGGTTTGGATGCTGCAACTTCCAGACACCCCGTGACATTTGCAGGCTCTCCTCATGGTTGCTTTGACCGCCTGTCAACAGAAACAGAGTATTGACGTGGATTACGCACAATCTTGAATCTTTGCTTGAGCATAAACGCCAAATTTCAAACTATCTCAGCAAATCTTACCAGTCTTCCCGCCTCGTTGTTATGGAGGTTGACCGCTGCGCGTGCATCATGCCCATCTTCCAGGGCATCCACAAACTGTCGGGAGATCTTTTCTCCGAACGCTATGTTGTCACTACAACCTCCCCAAATCCATCCTCTGCCTCCTAAAGCCACAAACATAAACAAACAGATTATTATACCATGTCAAGTACATGTTTTTTTTTTTTTTTTTTTTTTTTATTTAATTACTTTTGTTTAATGATAAACAGATACTACTCATATATTCGGACCTGTCTGGCCAATCCTTGAGTCATCGCAGCCGCAGCTCTCAAAGTCCCCCAAACTACAGTTCTTGGTGAGCGTGTACATCACTCCAGCAGCGCTGATGGCGTGCACAAACGAGGTCTCTCTTGTGGCTGCAATATGTGATAGACAAAGATCAGTTAAGAGATTTTACTTGGATACGTAATTTGGTTTCATAAATGCGTAAAAGCTCAAAGTACGTGTCCAGTACGCACAAGATGGTGTGAGCGCACACCCGCCAAATTCAAATATAAACGATTTCATTCCGATATATACATTTTAATCAGTTATAAGTGCGGGTGGATATTATGAGACTTACCAATTCGGAGACTGTTAAGTGTGGATAGCTTCAGTGTGCTTTCTGGACAGTTCCACTTCTCCCAAGCGAATTGGTGTTTGCACTCTCGTATTCCTCTCTGTGCGCCCATCTGCACACTGCTGGCGTAGGTAAGAAACGCCTTGAGAGAGAGAGAGAAAAAAAAAATGTTTTTTTGTTTTTCAATCATTGCCAACAATTTTTTTTTTTTTAAATATTCCTAAAACAGAATTGCAGTATTTTGTACAAGAGACCCCTGTGTAATTACCTTTGGACCAGTCATGAGAAAATTATTCACTGTCCTGTGGGGAGAAAACAAATTTATACATTAATGCATGAGATTCGAAAAGCCAATAGAACATAATGTTAAAAATGAACCAAAAAATAATGGACTTACCAAGTGGAAGCAAGCTGAAAGAGACAGAGCGTGGACAAGGCCAGGGCTGAGAGGATATCCAGTTGCGCCATGGCAGATCTGTTGCTTGTGTTCCAAATGTATGTACCGGGAGGAAAAACGACAGCTAATGGTGCTGCGTCCCTGCTCTGTCTGTACTTATATGCTCCTACGCGGCTGATTGAAAGATTTGTCCTGCAGGTAACGTCTCGCTGTGAAAATGGGTCAATGACGAGCTGAATTACCGCGTCCCATTGACAAACAGGAGCCGTCGGCGCATGACTTGCACTTCAAAGAAGTTGCGCAGACTGTTAAACAGCCCCTCATTCACCTGTCGCTCCCAGGCTCCGATCCTTATATGCTTTTCCCACGAATACAAGTTTATGGATCTAATTAAGTCAGAGCGCAAGTTCTCATGAATCGCTAAATACAACTATAAATGCAAGCGTGGCAATGTTATTCCAGGGCCGCAGCATTCTGAAACTGGAGCGTAGCATAACATTAAATAAAAACATACCATGTTGAGCATCCCTACCACCCCCACAAAAAAAAAGAAAAAAGAAACTGCTTATAATAATTATATCTGTTCATATTACTGAGAGACAGCACCGAGGCTTGCTGCGTTCATGGGTGTTTGGGAAATGGGACCGGTGTCCCCATGGACGGACACCCTGGTATTGCAATGCCATAAAGCTTTTCAGACTGGACGCCAGGTAGTCATGTAAATACCGCCTGACACGTTGGCGAAATTGACATGGTCGTGATAATAGGATAATAGATGTTTCCCTGTAGAAAACAACTCGATGTGAAAAAAGTCTGGAATTTACAGGAGCATAAACATTTGTTTTTTAACGTTAAAATGCTACAGTGTGGTCATTTTACCGGACTTGATCTAATTCGACCTTTTCTTTTCTTTACAAAAAAAAAATAAAAAAAAAAAAATCTATATATATCCATATA
>CAEFZY010034317.1:0-18290 GCA_903066815.1 Brachyrhaphis roseni
CTGTATGCTTTTAGTTAGGTAGTCCATGTTTTGTTTAAAATTTTATCACTACTTTGGGGAAGGGGAGATGTGGTGTGTTATGGTCCTCTGGGCATTCCGTACCAGAGGCGGGTTATGTACATGTATGGGTTCCGGTAAAGGTCACTTCAGTAAATATGCCTGCCGGCTAAAGACATGCTGTTGTCAGAGTCCTCAATTAATAGTCTACAAATTACTACAGCACAAGGATTAACATCATTCTTATTGTATTCTTTTATTTATTCAGTTAAAGCAACTTGAATAAATAAACCCAATCAGAAGGGACTAATAAATAATAATAATTAAAAAAATATCTATTAGAAGGTTGGATTTATTATTATTCTGTGACATAATAGGCATTATTCATTAAAATAAATAAATAAATCTGTGGACATATTAAAAGCCCCATCACTCAACTTAAAGTGGCTGTTGAATGTGATGGACCCCTTGCTGTGCAAGATTATAGTTTACATTTGCTGAATTTGACTTTAATATTCAAGCAAGCTCTACATATGTAACAATAGGAAAATCAAATGTGGGTGTTGAGTCTTTTAGAAACTCCTTTCAGGCAGAACAGCATGTTGGATTGTTACTCGGACCATCAGAATCTTGGCTGGTCTTTATATGGTTATATGGTTGGATCTTATATGATGTCTGCTTGTGACAGTTTCTGTTTCTTTTACAGCATCCAAGCAAAGCCTGGTGTTACTCCTCTTGAGTTTAATCAAGGCTGAACGCAGTTCTTGGTGTCAACAGCCATTTATTGTGGACATGTCTTTATAAAGCCCTTCAAAAATGCTGTCAGAACTGAAAATAAGGCAACACAAACCTAAATTAGTTCACAAAAAATAGAGGATTTAAAAACATAAAATGTACAAATAAAACAAAACTGTACCTCATTAGCTGCATCGACTGCAGAGGAATAAAGTTGACAAACCTCTCACAACTAGCTTCTTCAGGTAGAATGCACCATGTGGCTCTGAGTGTGCCAGCTAATGTTTCCCCAGAGCAACAATATCACTTGTGGAATGAAATATAAGTTCCCCCTCAAATTTGAATGCACCTTTAACCACACAAATGAACACCAACACAAATTCACTGAAAGCTACCACACATATATGACTTAATGTTTCATATTAAGTAACATGTATCTACAGACACCTTGAAACAAATAACTAAAACAATGCACCAGATATACTACAGTTGCCTTGACGGCAGCTGTACCTGGCCTCTGCTCTAAGCCTCAGACAGAGAACCTTCTACAACACTTCATTCACTCTGCTCTAACCAGCAGCCATTTACAGAGAAGAGCCAGTCTGTTTCCTACATGACTCTCTGTTTTCAAGTTTATTTCTTAGCTTGTTGAAGACAATTACATTTTATTAAATATGCAGCTAAAGTGCCTATCGAGCAATTAATGGGACGATGTGAGCCTGGAAACATTTTTATCAAAAAATGTATATGAAACAGAAAGAAGAAAGTTTAATATTTGAGAGGCATGAGCTATCTGAAATGGAGAATGGTAAAAATGATTTTGGTGGAAAATACTGTAGCGGGAGATCAATGGTCGGATTGGTGTGGTGCCAGTAGTGATGGGAATGCTGTACTGGTCTGTCATGGTGAAGAGAGAGATGAGCCATACCCTCATGTATTGTAATGAGCTTTGAGTCATGACCAAAAGAATGAAAACACAGATACAAGCGACCAAAATGAGTTTCCTCCATAGGGTTGTGGGCTCTTCCTTAGAGATAGGGTAAGAAACTCATTCATTCAGCAGGGACACAGAGGAGCCAGGGGAGGTCGCACAGGCATCAGATTCGGATGCTTCCCTGGCGAGGGTGATTTCAACCAGGAGGAGACCCAGAGGAAGACCCAATACACACTGGAGGGACTATAAGTTTCTCTGCTGGCCTGGGAATGTCTTTGGATTCCCCTGGAGGAGCTGGAACAAGTGGCTGGGGATACGGAAGTCTGGGCCTCCCTACTGAGGCTCCTACGACCCAACTCTGGATAAAAAGAAGAAGATGGATGGATGGACGGACAAAAATCAGTGCTGTCTGGCCAGCCCAATTGGGAGGGAGCGGGCTTTGACCAGCTTCCTTTTGTTTCCTCATCTGTTGGTAGGTGATGAAAACTGGAAGATGAACACTCCCTTTTTGTTTTGGGGGGATGTTCAAAACACACTTGTTGCATGCACAAATTCAACTTGATCTGATTATTAGTACTGCTATGAATTAGTGAACACTATTTTTACTTAATGCTGTATAATAACCGTAAAGAGTTCTCACAGATAAGGTCTCTATGTAGCAGTGCAGTCATCGCTCAGAATTTCACTTTCACCAGCAGCACCAGCCTGGATGACGTTCCTGTCATAATCAGACACTGTTGGCTCTGGAACTGGTAGCTAGTGGTGGATTGACCAGAGGATGTTAGTCCTGAGGTTACTCTTAAAAGAAAAGAACTGGCCAAATTCTGTCTTCAGAAAGAACAAAATGGATGGCAACTGTGGACAGTTAGGAGAAAAGTTACCAGCTCAGTCAGTAATGCGTCGGTGTGAACTCAACCTGGAGTAACCCACATAGAAAGAAAGTTTATTTAACAGGAGTGAATTAAAGTTTTGGCACTGATAGGCTGCAGTAGAAGCACATGATGCAGCGATTGGATGATGCAGTTGAGGCTTAAGTTAGTCTTCCAGTTTGAATTTCATACCCGTCTGTGTTTAACCTTCTCTTTGTGTTGTTAGCGTTAGCTCTCATGTCCAGGATTGGGTCTCAAAGTTCCAAATACAGACATCAATTGCACATACTTATATCAATACTGAAATAAATAAACCCTTAAATCAAATAAATACTTAAATCAAAGTCTACTCTGAAACTTGGCTGAGACACAGTCAGTGTCTATATTTAGAAATAAAATTCTTCTCAATTCCCCACAAATGCCAAAATTACTTTTTGATCAAGTTATTTCCTGTGTTTCAAGTCAGATTCAATTATGCTTTTAATTTATTATCACGTATTTCCAAAATGATGTGCAAAACTGTTAAAAACGTACCCAGCCTGAGTGTACTCAGAAAGCAAATGTATTAAGTGCTTAACCTTCTCTGTGAGAGCAAGCCCTTTGCTGCAGGGGAGGTGATACATATTTATTCAGAAGACATTAGAAGATCACAGAGTTTGACTCTGACTCCCACACATGCTGCTTTCACATGCTGATGAAGATTCCACAGCCTTTAAAGCCTGTCCTGAGTTATTAGAGCCATGAACAGAGATCGATCTGGAGCAACTAAGTCCAAACGGAAAACACGTCTTTACAAGCATTTCGCGTTTCTAATTACTGACTTGAAATCTAAACACCAGAGAGCAAAATCCTGGAAATCTGCAAAGGAAGAGAGCTTTAAAGGAATGATTCCAGCCAGACAGACAGAGGCTAACCCATCAGACCTGCAGGCAGAACGAACACCTCAGGCTGCTCTAAGCTTTTTAGTTGTCTGTCATTCTGACTGAAATTATGAAAATCTAGTTTTACCCAATTTTAACTTTCTTCAATAACATTTTTGAAATTACTATGACATATTCAAATGCATTTAATTTTCATTTGGTTTAATTAATGTTGAGTCTGAACAAGCTGAACAGAGATTCCACAAGGTGCCACCTCACATCAACATGCAACATGTTCTGCACAATGACAAAAACCACTGACTGTTGTCCCAGTAGCTGCAGTTAAACAATGAAATGTGCCCTAAAATTCTGAATAATTGACCTGCAGTGGTCTGAACACACAGCCTCTCATCTTCTTCCTGGTCTGCATGGACCTGAACTGTGCGCCACTGGTCAGACGTCATCGTCTTCAGATTTTTCTGTCACGGTCTTTGATAAATATTCAGTTACCGTGACCACGTGGTGAGCTCCTAAAAATACTGGCTGGGTATTTTCAACTCCTCAAAATGAAAACATCTTGAGTCTTTCACTGATATCAGTTTGTCTGTTTGTTAGAAATCAGAACATTAAAGTAACAATGAATATTCTATTCATTGTGACCGTCAAACTAAACAGAGTGAGTCTCTCTCACATGAAAACACAGCTGAATGACGGAGGCCCATTTGTTTAGCAGGATATGAGATGATGGACTCCACACGGGTCAAAATAATGCTTTATTTACTTCATGTATATGAACAGCAGAAAATCTGGTCCTCTCTTTAAAACCTTCCCACTGAATTTGGAAGTACTGGTTCCTCACTGTAACTGTTTCTCCTCTGTCAGGTTTTGTTGTCTACAAAAATAAATACTGCATTTAAAAAAGAACTGTGCAACTGAGCAGAAATAAGCTCTTCTTTTTTAAAAGCTTTGAGGCTTCCAGTTGCTCTCCCTTTCTACCCTAATCTCATTCAGCCTATTCACACAAAGAAAAACAACCAACAGTGTTCTCAGTTGAAGGGCACCTTGGCTGCCATCACTGAGAGGTGTTGTGCTCCTTTAAATGCTCCTTCTTGTGCCTCTTCCAACCTCTGAAGAGCCATAAATCAAATGTGCAAATTTGACCTGAGAGGCTGGGACATTTTGCTGCAATTAAGCTCTTCGACTTTTGATTCCGCTGATTAGTTCCTCCCAAGATATACTTAAAATCAGTGGGAAAGACGCAGTCAGGGCTCAGGGAATGAGTGCCAGTGTGATGATGCCTGATTGGATGCTGAGAGCGGCTCACCTGCACAGGGCGTCGGAGCGGCAGGTGCGTCGGAGTTCCAGGCAGGTGGGTTTATGTCTCTCTTGGTGGGAGCAGGAAGGGATGATGGTGCGGCGGCGGCGCTCAGCACACGCCTGGTCCAGGCAGGAGCAGAACAGCAGAGGGTAGCTCAGCTCCCATGAGACCCGCTCGAAGAACTGCCGCAGGGCCTGAGACCGGGAGGAAATTCATTCAATCTTCAATTAACCAGAGAGTTCTTATTTACAATAACAACCTGACAGGGAAGGGAACGACAACTGATGCTAATTACAACACACACACACACCCCCACACATACATGGCCTTGTAAAATACTCATGGCCCTGGAACTTTTAGCCCACTTGCAAAATGGAAAACCAACCCACTTAAGACATGACAGTGGCAACACTAAAGTTAACAATTGATGTCAAAATAAATGTTATTACTATAACACATTTAAAAATAGCAAAGAACTTTCAAAGATAAGCAACTAAAGCAAGTAGATGCTAAAAGATCTGAAGAGACAGAATTGAAATAAAACACCAACCTATAAAAGTGAATTTTCTGCTGGGATTTAAAGCTGCAGTCAGTAACACTGCAGTTGGTTGCAGGAAGGTCCTGGGTTCAAGTCCCAGCCTGGGGTTTTTCTGCATGGAATTTGAATATTTTTCCTGTGCATGTGTGTGTTCTCTCTGGATACTCCGGCTTCCTCCCGCAGACCAAAAACATGACTGTAAGTTAATTAATCTCTAAATTCTTCTCAGGTGTGAGGTGTGCACGGTCGTTTGTGCTGTGTGTCTGTGATGGAATGGTGACCTGTCCACCCCGACAGACAGACACCAGCCCCCCTCACTTGCAGAGGCAAGGCTTAGCGTGTTACCTGATGGCTGGATAATACTGCCACAGAAATACACCGCTCGGTCAGAAACAACCTCAGAGTCAGGAGGAGGGTCTTTGTGCTGTCAATCAACCTACTATAAGTGCTGTTCCAGCCTTCCCCCTTTGTGTCTACAATGCTACAATTTGTTCCTCACAATGAACCCATGATCACTAAAGCTAGTTAGCATGGCCACTGATGACAGGAGATCAACAGAGGTTTTCTGTTTTGAGCACGTTGAGTTACACCAGTGTGATTGACAGCACTAAGACCATCTTTCTCTGTACTGCTTAGCAAGAACTCACAAAAAAGGTGTAAGTGATATTAGCAAAGCAAGCTAGGTAACGTTAGCAATCTGCCCCGTACCAAAATTCATTTCACGGTCCTCATTTTTCAGATCAATTTGAAAGGCACTTTTGATCATGTTTTACATCATAGTGTGGGACTCTGAAAGTTTCAATTTTGTCTCAGTCTTCATGGACTCTGGTCTTACCCTGAAGAAAGGAAAATATAATTACCAATGTATTACACAACTAATGGAGGCTAGGATGTAATTAATGAGTCTTTTTAAGTTTAAGTTTATTTATTAACTTTTCCATATGCAAGTCAAATATCAAGAAAGAAACAAACAATACTGAAAAAAATGCTGAGAAAATCTTTTAGGGATGCAAGAGACTCTTATTCAACTGGTGATGTTGTACAAAGACTTTGGTACAAACATATTCCAAGATATTAGAACCAATATGGTTCTGCAAGGTAATCTCAGGGGGCTGAATAGAAAAGCTCATTTTAGGTTTTAATAAAATGTTAAGTGTTTATTTATTGTAAGAAAGATGAAAAAATGATTTCCCTAAGTTGCCAATTTATTTAAGGTTTGTTTTTTGTCTAAACAAGGACGGTCTCTCTATTTGCTCCAACACACAGCTTCCCAAGGGAAGACAGAGCTGCGTTCACACAACAAAAACATGTTTCATATAAAACAACGACGTGAAAACACAATCACAGTGATTGGTGGGAAGACATGGTGAGGTAACCCCTTGCTCTGCTCCCATCAGACAGTTACCCATTTTTATTATCACATAAAATGACTCGGCCACTTTACTTTCCATGTGTATAAAGAAAGAGAGTGGTTCTGATAAGTTGTTGACACTTCTCCCCAGTGGCATCAGACAAACAACCTTGTATTGAATATAAGCTGCACTGAGTGTCAAAAATCCCATTCACCTGCTGACTGCCATAATGTGTAGTGGAGTGACAACGGACCCAAATGCAGGGAGGCAGAGGTGGCAAGTGGTCCTTAGTAGTTTAATTTAAAAAATGAGGAAAAAAAGAAAAACATAAATTTACAAAAACACAGAACACAGGGAACCAGAGTAGAACTAAAAACATAAATCCAAGGAAAAAGAAGGCAGGATAGTGATGGGAAATAAATAAGTTTAGTTTTGGCATATAGTTTAACAAAGATACAATTTGAGCTACAAAGTATTTAAAATATGTATTTAGAATTACAGTCTGTCTGTAGTTTTAGCAATGGCAGCAGAGGAAGTGAACGAAGGTGTTCAGGCTGTGTTGGTCACGCTTCCAAATAATGAATTAAAATCAACAGACCCAACAGCATCGAACTGGCACATTACACATGTCCCAGTTTGATGCAATTTAAAATTTTACATCTCAGAGTCCACGCCTCCAGGCAGCAATCGTTTCCCAGCAGTCAAGAGCCCAGACCCTCTGGATGAAGCAAAGTGTAGAACAAGGAGCTGGTTTTTACCAGGCTACTTTGAGACCAATGCAGTACTGGATCTGAAGTTCAATTTCTGCTCCAGGCCAGTACTGGAACTTCAGTACCAGATACCAGAATATCTGGTATCTGGTACAACTGCATTGTTTACCAGCTTCAGAGGCTAGCATTAAACATGTCTGTGCCTACCTTCTGACACCTCTTCCTGCTGCATGGCTCCTGGTTGGCTGCAGGGGCCTGTGGGGGCGTGACCTTGCTGCAGATAATGTTGTAGGCTGATCGCAGGCGTCTGCAGGTTTCGTTCAGGTAACAGGCTTTAGCTGCATCCACACAGGGGTTACAGGGTTTCCCTGCCTCAGAGCAGGGCCTCGTCTTCAACAAGGATGAGTCTGAACAAAGAGAACGCAGATGAAAGACGTTTTAGGCAGATGTACCGACACAGACACACACTTCTGGGCTGTCTGACAGAGTTAATGGAGGATTGAATATTTTTAGAACTGTGTTTTGGCTGACGTTAAATTGTCATTACTGGCTGCCTAAATAGGGGTATTTTGTGTAAATTATCATCAGGCTCATGTCATTAGTCTAATTTATGCCTCCTCTTCCCCTTTTTCCACAGTCCTGTTGCCAGTGACCTGGAAATTATTCCCAGCAAAATATTGTGAAGGATGTCTTTATTTCTGAAATCTACAGATAGGAGAGAATTAGTGGAGTAAAACAAAAGCCTGATTACATCCAGCTTTTAGGAGCTGTTTGAACAGACCATCAATAAACAGGAACAACATGCATATGAAAAATTACATTTTAATTAAGTCTGGCAGAATGCACCCAAGTGCTCTGTTATGTAAAGACTAAATATTTGTTCATTTCTTTTAGTCAAGATAAAACATGACCAGTTGACAGGAGATGACTGAAATGTTGGTATGTTTTTAGATTTTTGCATGATCTTTTTACACTGCTTATTTTGTTGCATTTGCAGTATGTACTGTGTTGTCCAATACAAATTTCTCATTTCTCCTAAAGGGAGACTAAAAAATGAGACTACAACATTCATAAGCAATAGCATGTCACTGTCGTCTCTTTAGAACTTGCGATTTTGGTTGATTCCTCGTGTGCTCATTTATTCTTATTATTTGTTCTTTAGATTCATGTTTACTTTTTGTTTCTTGTTGAAGTTGGTTTCAGGTCTTTCTTTTCAGGTTCTTCACCTCCCTTCCTCTCCTCCCTCAGTTCTATCTATCCTTACCTCCACCACCTCCTTGTGCAGCTCTTCAGCTCCATCTCCCAGGTCATTCTCCACTCTTTCATCACTGGACGTCTAGCTTCCTTTCTTCATTGGTGATTTCATCCATGGAATCACCTGCTACCCTTCCTGTTCCGTTTTCACTGTTTGGTTTTTGTTGTTCTCTGCTACATGTTTCATTGTTTATTTTCTATTAAAAATGTGTTCTGCTCTGCTAGTTTCCTGCACTTGAATCCGCCTTAAAACCAAACATGACCACGGTATGTAAATATTTGATTTCAACTGTATTTGTGTTCAACCCAATAAAAACATGAGCACTACCACCACTTGTCTTTCTTCTTTTCTATTATTAAAAAAGGTTTGTGCATACACATTCATGAACGTACTGTCTCTTTCATTCTCTGTTTTACTTACTCTAAAGTTTCTATATTTATACCTAATGTCTGTTTGCTGTGAGTCTTGGAAAACAAAGTCAAATTTAAGGATTTGCTCACACAGTTTTGGCCAGTAAAACTGATTCTGATTGTGAAATTAGGAAACAACAATTTACAAAACTTAGATGCATATTACAGACATTTTTGGGAACAATTCCAGGCAAACATGATTGGAACAAAAGATGCATTTCCACTTTTCCCTTTCCAAAGTGAGCTTTGCAACACAATTCCCTTTTTTTTTCTCTTGTCAAAGCTCAGCAGTGAAGCTTTCCAAACAGCAACACTCTTTTATCCTGTTGCCCTGGCTGTAATCTACATAAAAACACATCTAAGAGCAGGCAAAATGACTCATTTAGACATGGGCGTTAAAACAGGAAGATTTGTGATTTTAGATGCTTTAGATGTACTTTTCATCGGTTCCAAGTACTGAACTGTCATACAGACTGTGACTAATGAAAATCCCACAGAAATGGTCAGAATGTCTGACTGGTATTTGCAGATTGTTATTCAGTTTAAAACATTTTTAAAGTTAATATCATGTCTGAACCCCTGAAGTAAAACCTAAATACACAAATAAATGAAATCATTTTATTTAAGGAAGTGTTTTAATGTTGCAACAACATAAAAGCTTGATCTTTATACTGACATGTTAGTTTCATTGAAGATTTGAAATTCCTCTTGCATTTCTAACATTTTGTTTCACTTTCCTCACAGTTAGCTTGTGACTTTTCTTTTTTTAAATGTATTCTTTTTTCTCTTCAGTTTATCATATGAAACTTTATGTTACTAACGTATGCCTTACCATGTTATTTTTTTTTAATATTCAGCAATAACAAAAAAAAAACACATTGTCATATTTTAATTTACTTTTCATATTTACTTTTAATTCAAAGTCTTAGAAATGAATTTGTAACCATTCCAGATAGATGTCACTGACTTCTTTTGATTTACTTTAGATAATTCTGGAAATGAACAGATGATAAAAGAGTTATTTCATAATTTATTTAATGATTGGAAACATTTAAGGGTGAGAAAAAACAGCAAAAATAAAAGGAGGAAATCTGTTATACAGCAAATATCTCCTGCAGCCTCATCAATCTGCTTCACATGTTAAAACATGAAGGAATCCTATAGGTTGGTGTAAATAATATACTGTAATTCAACAGTGCATATATTGTTTTAAGATAGCAAACATCCACTTTTGTCTTGGTCCACCTTGGATTAGCTGTGGAAAACTTGCCTCTGTCCAATCAGAACAAAGACATTGATGGAATTCTCCTTTGCCAGTAAGACAGTCATTGCACACAACAACTCCAGAGAGCCCCATGTAAAAAATATAAACAGTGCCTCCAGGTTTTGGTTTAGAGATTACTAATGGTGCTGTAAGACATGAAGGCAGGTGGCAATGTAGTCAGGCCCACAAAGCTCACACTGTTAAAGCAAATAAGTTATGTCTCTGACTCTAACATCACTCTGTCCATCTGTCATAAAAATGTTGCCATTTGCCACATGAGTGTACTGAGAGGAATCAATTTTATAATTTTTTTGTGAGGGAAAAAAAATAATTATTTTCAGATGCACATAATGAAGTGAGTCTCATCTGCCATTTAATGAGATGGATCCACTGGGCTAGATGCTATTTTAAAAGGTCAGCCTTCTATAATTGAAACTAACGAAATATTACTTTGCAATTACCCAACAGGCAGTTATTGTTTTACTGTGTGCTATTCTAAACTGCATCAAGTTCTGGTCAGGATATGCATTGACCTTATGAATGTAATCGTCTGGGCTGTTGTTTGAATTGTACAGTGTGTGATGAATGATGAACATAAAACATAAGAACTCAGCACAAGAAGTTTGAATTTATTGTGGGTCTTTTGTACACAGTGTCAGAAACTAGAGATAAAACTTAAAATATTGTTAAAAGTCTCTTAAGTAGAAAATAACTTACATATGGCCAAGTTGCATCACGAGGACATGATTAGATTTTTAAGATATTTTTGATGATGTGGTTTTTCAGCTGGATTGAAACACTTTACTCACATTACACAAGTCATGTGATCAGCTGCCAAATGTTACCACTGGTGAAAACGCCAAAGAAGACGACAAGAAGTAGTAGGAGGTCAATAAAATAAAACAGAATTTAAATCTCATTTGCACATGTAGTTGTGCACTGTAACAGATATAGATATATTCATTTGAAGTATGTTAAATATTGACAGACCAATTTTGCCCCCTCTATATCAAATGACAATGGTTGTTGAGTTTTACTGTAATACGGAAGAGAAGGCCAGAAAAAAAAAAGCCCAGTATAAAGTCATCTGAGCTCAAGGTTGTTTTCTGCTGCATAACTTCTACTGTTGCCATGAAAATAATGTCTGTGCTTCTTTGGGTAAAGTGAGGATGAGTTCAGGTGAAGAAAAAACTGTTTTCCTTACACTGATTACAGAAGGTAACCACGGGTGAAATTGTTGCTTCATTTCATCTTAGAGTAATGCGAGAAGTAAATTGCTTGGAACTTTATTTATTTTTAGTCCAGAATTTAAAACAGGAGTTTTTGCATAAAAATGTGACTCGTAGTGTTTACAGCAAGCGGGGCCATCAGCCGCAAAACTGTCATAAACTTCTCTCTTAAATGTACATTTGGGAGGCAAACAAATTCTTGTTGACTGAAATATATATATATATAATAATATATATAATAAATATATATACTC
The DNA here is from genome assembly GCA_903066815.1 of Brachyrhaphis roseni. Classification (NCBI taxonomy): domain Eukaryota; kingdom Metazoa; phylum Chordata; class Actinopteri; order Cyprinodontiformes; family Poeciliidae; genus Brachyrhaphis; species Brachyrhaphis roseni. The sequence continues at coordinate 11,726 of CAEFZY010034317.1, forward strand.
ATCAGACAGCCTGTCAGATTTGACTTCAAATGCACCAAAAGGAAAGATGAGGCCCGACAGAAAGAAACGTCACCAGTTCTAACCCATCACACCTGACTGCTTTCTACCACAAACAATGAGATCACTGTGAAAAATCATGTGTAGTGACAAAAAATATAGATCTACTGCAACAGAACATAGCATTTGTTATAAACATGGATTCTATAAATAGTAAAACTCCTGAGTCCTCTTTATTTCTGTGCTTCAGGTGAAAAGCTGACAGTGAAACTGCAGCCGTGAATCCTCATTCAAATTCATCTTTAAATAATAGAAAATCAACACAGTTAATGTGTGTTTGATGCATCTTACACATTCACACAGTGCAAAATTCCTTGGAGCTTGTTAGGCCGATCACACACTCTCAGATGAACACGCACGCACACACACCGCCTGATTGTGTGTTCTGAATGTAGGGATTTACTCAGTGAGAAGAAATATAGAGCTTGGTATAGCATTTTATCACAGTTGACAAAGTCGACTGTAATGAAACATGTTATACTAGAAATTCAAACATGTACTGGCAGTTTACCATCTACACCCACACACACGCCTACACACACACAAAGCCCTAAACTGTATAGTAGCTGTGTGTTTACAGGCTTGTTGAATATTAAACAGAATGAAAATGAAATGCAGTTAAATGTCATAATCATCATTTTGAAAACTGATGGGTGATCAGGATTTTTTTGACACCGTTATTCAAAATGATGAACAATAAAAAAGTTCAGAACAACCTGAGCTCTGCCATCTAACTTCTCCCTTCTTCAGATTTTTTGGGGTCTTTGTTTTTGAAGGATCAGCAAATAACTTATTGGTGTATTTCCACCACAATGAAGTGTGGTTCAGCCTTTGAGTTGCACTGCAGAAACGTGGCATCCATTTGGAGTATTGGCTTCCTTTTACTACGAATACTTCACTGGTATCTGCCCAAAGCTACAGAGCTTTTTCATCATGAAACCTCCCAAAAGGGACAATAAATAGATGTTGGCATCTTTACTCCTAACACTGGAGTCAAACCCAGGCTTTTCGGATGTTGAAAAGACAGAAAAATGACTATTTTTTCTTGAAATATTTACTTACATTTCTCATGACAAAGTAAGTCTTCATGTTTGATCCAATAGGAACACATTCCTCAACATAAACAAAATGATTGAAATCAAGGTCTATCATCAGGAAACCTAATCCCACATCTGGAACATTTTTCCTAGTGGTTCCTCCTCCTTCTCCTCCTAGTTGGTGTAATCCTGTCCCTTTTTACAACTCCATGAACACAGCTGACTCTGTCCTTGTCTGCTACTTAACAGCCACATTAATAAACTGTGTAGAACCTTTGCAAATTATTTGTAGTGTTAAAACACAAACAATATAAAAATCAAGTTACAAAACGTACTAAACACACTAGGAGTGAATTACTGACTATTTGTATTTTTATGGATTTTTATGGATTGTAGAAAAAGCTACAAATCAATGAAAAGAAAAAAAATGGAAAATGAGAACCAGATGTTCAGTCTCTACATTCAGATATTTTCCTTTTTACTTAAAACACAGACTTTCTCCTAAAATGTTTTCTTTCACAACAAAGACATGTGTGCCTCCTTTGGTCATGAATCGATTTTGACTGATTAAGCAGATTAATTATTTATGCACAAGTGGATCTACTGGAAGTCAGAAATGACAGAGAGATCTGCTTCATCCAGGCGGTGGAGGAGGAGAGGAGAGCTGCTGAGTGGAACTGTAAAGGTCCATCAGATTTCTGGATAGAAATGTGAAAACAGATGCTGTCTTTGACAACAGTGCTGATGTTTCTCAATGTTCCATTATCACAGATGATGTTCACAATGTTTTCCCTGTGATTTACAGTGATATGTTATTGACTTCCCTCTTGCTATAATAAGCAGTGCAGCGATGCAGAGAAGAAGATGTGATAGATTTTGATTGGATATTTAATCAACATTTATTTCTGAAGGTTCTTCCTCTCTAAATGATCCCAGATCTTCATCTTAATAGTTTAAGTCGACTCTCTGCTTCACTGTAAAGTCTACAGCAACAGATAGAGCAGATCTAAATGATTCATTGAAATTACTAAATTAATAGGATCAGATTGCTTAATATGAAAGTTAGTACATTGTTCTCCATCTCCACATTCTGCTCTAATATGAGCATATTTAAATATATTTCTCTGTAATAAGCTTTTTTTTTCTCTTTGTTTTTAAATGCTGCTTCTCCATGTTTGGTTCTGGTTTTGGATGCCGAGCAGAACCAGAACCAGAAGACCTGAGAGGTCTGGACGGTTGATACAACACCAGCAGATCCTTGTATTGTTGTGCTAAACCGTTCAGTGATTTATGAATTAACATCAATAATATCTTTGTAAACTAAATTGTCTTTCAAAAATATAAATTATCAGAATGGAAATGATCTAGCTCATCTTAACTTATCATGTGACTAATTCATTGCTTTTTGTGACAGGCTTAGCCGCCACCAGGGCAGAGCTTGCTCACCATTAGTAGCAAGTGAACCAATGAATCAAAAGAATTAAAATTCTCTAAACACGTTGGCTTCACTCCAAACTGATGGAGTTATTCAGACTGATTGCAGCAGCTGAAACACTCTGTAACTAACATGTTCAGTTAATATACAATATTCTTTAAAGTTATTACCTTTTAGTTGAATCTGAATTTTGTGAATGTTTTCTCCCCAGCAGAACCAGAACCAGAACCAGAACACGCCTGTATCCCTACAGAACCCCGGACCCGTTCCTGGCATCCAAACCAAGTCAGCTTTCCAGTGGGACCACGCTTCCAGAGAACATGCTCCAGCACTGAGCAGCTTCTGCTCAGGAATCTAAATGAAGTCTGCTCACTACCGCAGAGGTTTGTCAAGCACTTGTTAACCAAAGCAGTGCATGAGGAGTTCAGGGACGCACAGAAAGCTTCTCCCCCAGAGCTCTTTATGTGTTCTTCCCATGAATAATTCCTGCATCCCCTTCACTGAGTCCTGCCATAATGCACTCGGTTAAATGAGCATGTTTGGTTTCTGAAGGACAACTAACACCATCTCACATCTAAGCTTATTGATTCTGTGAAATGAAGCAGGCCTTAACTGCTGGAGGCACTTAGCTTAATACTCTGTGCAAACGGAGGCCTGCAGCTGCTTCCAGGAGTGGAGAGTAATGTGAGGATATCAGCTCAGAATAGTACATATGAGTGTGATTTGTTTATCTACCATTCTTATAATAAAGCTGGTTTCTTATGTCATGTAATGCAACTTGTTAGATTTACAATGACACTTTCCTGCATTTTTAGGTGAGTTAAAAGCACGGTACAGAAAAATAATGTGGTATTTTTTTTATTTTTCTACCAGTTTTTTAAGCCAATGTCTCTGCTGTTTAAAGATCGGCTGGTGACCAGAATCAACTCACCTTCACATATCAGCAGCTCAGACAAGAAATCTTTTCTTACCCAAGTATAATATTCCTAAGATTTTCCTGCTCCCACCACACAAAACACTCTTCAGTGTGGATCTTGTTCTTTCAGGAAAAAGACTCAACATTAGGGCCACTACTGGAACATTTTCTATGCTCTAGGATAGCCTTGGAGCCATTATTACTCCCCTGGATTTCCACTAAATATATCAGGGTAAAAACATTGCGTTCAGGATTCAGTAAAATGAAATGTGACTCCAAATTATTCACAGGAAATGTACCTAATTGTGGATTTTTTTGTAAAATATTCAAAAGAAAAAGCAGCTTTGAAAGCTGCAATTCTTCAAACTAACGCTACTTCTCGCCAATCCAGTTCTGCCATTGGTTTTCCTTGGATCTGATTGGCTGTTATCCAAGAAGGGAAATAAGGAAGACAGTGAATCTGAGCTTTTGCTGTAGTACCAAGAAAGTTTCCTCTGTGTCCATTAGGGCATAATAAGGTTATATTTGGTATTTAAATAGGCAAATTATATATGTTTTTAGAGAGAATCTGATACATTTATGGATTTCAGTTATTTACATGTGGGTGTGGTCCCTAACCCTCACAAATACCACAGGTTGGGCTGGAAATGTACCCCATAAAGGCCCTGGTATAGGGCGGTAGTACTATGGATTTTATTCACCAGGAATTTTAGGATTCATTTTTTTTCTCCAACATTATAATTCACTCATATCTGTATAAATCAATCTGCAGCTCATATTTCCTTTAATCTAAAGCTTTAAAGAGTTTCAAATGCTAACATCTAAAAAATTGCTACTGTTCCCATGTGTGTATAAAAATGAAGAGCTCTAGGGTTCTAAATAGTTCATGTTGTAAGGTGGATCATTTCCAGCGCTGCTGCTTGGTGGCTCTTTGGGACACGTCTTTATTTATGTGACAAACTTCCTCTGACTTTGAAGGAATTCTAACCCAGTTTCACTTCGTTAGCCGTGTGAAATAAACTCTAGTTTATCACTAGAAGACCAAGTTTTTAGTCCAGAGCTGTCCTTCCTTCTTTTATCCTCCTGTAACTCCAAAAGCAGGAGAATCCTGAAGACTGACTCGCTAAAATCCTATTAAAACTGTTTGAGGTTGAACCTTTCCATGGACTGATCTGTGGCTCTACAGAAGTTACAAACTGCAGTTCCTGTATCAAAATCAGTTTTTTTTTTGGTTTGTTTTATTCTACTTTTTTCCTTTTTGCCATAGCAGCCTTACTCCCACATTCAGTTGCAGAGAGAGTCGTCACTGAAACTGCAGAGGGAAAACTCACAGCTCAGACTTCATATTGCGCATGTTCACAAAAACAAACCAAAGGAATTGAAATTTCAGGGGAAATGTAGCTGATTACAGGATGTCATTGCATCCATTCTTTGGATCATGTACCAAAATCTGTGAATGAACAAACTGATACCAGAGTTCTGCAGACACCAGGAGAGCTGACCGTTTAACAGCTGGTTGCTATGGAGATTCCCCATGCTTATAATATGCACTTATATCTTATAACATATTTTTTTCTTATCTTTTTTTCTTGTCTTTGTCAAATATTCACTTTGATAAAAAAATTCTTTTGTCAGAAACATTTTCTTGATTGATATTTAAGAGCAATAAAAGAGTAAAACTACTAAAGGTTGAATACGTTTTAAAGCTTCTGTATTGATACATGACAGGTTAAATAAAATGTTAACTCTACATCCTTTGTCCTTGTTTTAATTTGGGGAAGCCGTTCTTTACAGTGACTGCTCCACACACACACACACACACACACACCCACAGACAGATTTCAGTCAAAGCTTTACACAATCGACCACAAATCTTTGATCACAGCTTCTCTGCTGTTGCTCCTGTTGTTTGTCAAGTTAAAATCAGCAAAATCACCCAAACCTCTGTCAGAACCCAAAGATTTAAAGCCTCGTCTAAATAATATCTCCTAAACACTCACCTTTCAAAGTCAAGACAAATTCTTAACCAACTTATAAACCAGTGAGCTGCAAACACAAACCTGCAGTGTTAACAATATTGTAGAAACAATAGAGGCTCCAAACTGTAGTAGAAACTGTCCAAAATACAAAACAAGATGAAAATATTTTACCAGCGATAGATATCAACTTAAAAACCAAATGAATCATTGTGTCCAATGGCCTTTCTAATTCATCCAGTCAGCGGTTTAATTGTGATTTATGTCTTTAATAATATCCTGAGTTTCAATTGTCTCTTTTGACACAGTGACACACAGCAGTCTGAGCTAACAGAGCATTCTGAGCTAACAGCAGTCTGAGCTCTGTTAGCATTCTGAGCTAACAGAGTAGTCTGAGCTAACAGCAGTCTGAGCTAACAGAGCAGTCTGAGCTAACAGCAGTCTGAGCTAACAGAGCAGTCTGAGCTAACAAAGCAGTCTGAGCTAACAGCAGTCTGAGCTAACAGAGCAGTCTGAGCTAACAGCAGTCTGAGCTAACAGAGCAGTCTGAGCTAACAGCAGTCTGAGCTAACAGAGAAGTCTGCGCTAATAGAGCAGTCTGAGCTAACAGAGCGCTCACTCTGCGGGAGCGACAAGCTCCAACTGCACAGATTGTCCAAGCAACAGAAAACCTAATAAATTGGAGGCGTCAAAAAAATAATAATAATAAAATGAATATATTAATATGATTGCTACTAAAAAAAATTATAATTTAAAAAATAATAATTCAATACCAACTTACCCATTCACATTTCTCCATATATGTGAATGGGTAGAGCACCATTGTATTCTTCTGGCTGCAGCGCTACAATAACTCACACTCAGCCTCTCGCTACCTGAGTCTCATCTGAGCAAGGCAACATCAGCTCCTGAAAGTTTTACAGTCTGCTAACATGGTGAGAACAACCAGAAAAAACACAAAGGAACCCCTAGCTAACAAGGCTAACATAAAAGGGTTGGTCAGAGATTATTTTCCTATGAAGCAGATGAACCTGAATCCACATGCTAACTCTATCTATCTGTCTGTTTGGATGGATGGATGGATGGATGGATGGATGGATGGATGGATGGATGGATGGATGGATGGATGGATGGATGGATGGAT
>CAEFZY010034327.1:0-20227 GCA_903066815.1 Brachyrhaphis roseni
CTATCTATCTATCTATCTATCTATCTATCTATCTATCTATCTATCTATCTATCTATCTATCTATCTATCTATCTATCATCTATCTATCTATCTATCTATCTATCTATCTAGATACAAGTTCAAACTTTTTCTTTAAGCGTACCTGTATAATCCTCTTTCAAACATTTCCTTGGGCCTGTTATGAATCTTCTGCTTCTGTCATATCAAGTTCCTTCTGTATTTTTAGCCTCATCCTACCATATATATATAAAGCCATAATATTTTACCAACTTCTTCTGCTTAAGTAAGTCTCCTGCAGATCCTTCGTCAATTTGTAGACAGCATTTGAATACTCATGCATATTCTGATTTTGATGTGGTACTTTGTGCACATGTATATGCTCCCAGCAAGGTTGCAGAACATCAAGGCTCACAGCATGGTAGCTCTGTAATGTATGTTTCAAAGGCAAAGCAAAACCGTGGACACGACAGCAGAAAACGCTCCTCTTTTTTTTTTTTTTCTCCTTACACTGGTGTTATTTGGGGAAAATGTGACAAGAGAAATAATGGCAGGAAATGTGCAACATTCCAGGCTGGGGATTTTATAAGAGTCATGCGGTCTGTGCATTATCAATCCCTGAATGAGAAGTAAAATACTCTATGCATCCTCATTACAGAAGAACAATCAGAAAAATGATAGCTGGGAATTTTTTCAAATTTCAGTTAAAAGTAACAAAACTATGCAATATGCATATCTAAGGGTATTTCAGAATGAACAAACATTATGAGATACACTCCTCTACACCTAGAGGAGTGAGTTGTAGCGCCGTCTGCAGCTGTTGTAGGATATTCTCTGCTTTCAGAGGCCAAGACTGTACCGACTGGTATAAAACAAACAATGAGTATGCACAAGAATGAACAAATTTAATAAAATCACAATTATTTCCAGTTCTTTTTCCACCTCCTTAGCGCAACAGGTCACATCTTACTTGTTTCCTGTTTGAAAAAGTTGGCTGGAGAAAGACACAGGGAAATCCCAGAAGAAAGCTGGTTAGGAATTACATAAGACCTCAGAAAGGAACATGATATGCAACATAAAGGCAGAGAGGGCTTAGAACAAAACATGTTCATGTGTTAGAATGGCGCAGTCAAAATCCAGGTCTATTGAAAACCCATGGCAACCTGTCAAAAACTATGCTCAGATATTTTCATTTCAATTTGATTGAATTTGAACTATTTTTCTAAAGGAGAATGGGAAAAACCATTAGCCTCTACATGGGCAGCCCGGATTGACATATATTCAGCCATAATGGCAACAAAAGGTGGTTTAACAATGCATTTACTCATGAGGATGAACAGAAATACACAGATTTACATTTTTCTTTATTAAAAAAACATAAATAAATTCAAAAAATGTTCCAATTCATTATTACACTCTTATTTGTCTTGATGTTTCACATAAAATTGTAATACATTAAAAAATAACTCAATAACCAAGGTACTGTATGTGGAATAGTGAAGCCAGCAGTCACAGTACAACTCTTTGGGTAATGTTTTGCCTGGATTCAAAGGAACATGCTATTCACCAGGAGGTTACAGTGACACAAACCACCTACATAAAAATTGGCAGCGTTCCTTCCTAAAGGATAATGTGTCCTTCAACATAAAAATAGTTTGAGAATGCTCTGGGGATCAAATCAACCGAGGCACGTGGGAGTAAAAGAAGCTGCTACTGAATGCACCACAAATGAAACAAACCGGGGAAGAGAATAAGAAGCCACAATAATAACTACCAAAATTATTGCAAGATAAGAGCATTACTAAACAGACTTCTCCCCAAAAACTACATTGCCCAAAGACTGTGAAGCAATTCTTGACTTTAGTCTCCTAATCCTAAATAAAGCACAAAGTAAAGCTAGTGGTGAAATGAGCTTCTATTTGATTGGGAGATTATAGGATGATTTGTCTTCCAAGTTCTGCCCTCTGAATAGCTGTAACATAATCTGCAGTGCAAACACACTAAAGACAAAAAAAAAAAGTAATTGGCGGTGCGTTTTCCTGGAGGGATTTCCCCTGTCTTGCTTTTACAAAACTGTGCAATATTACAAGGCAAGAATCAGGGGTCACTCATCAGTCCGATCATGGAAAATGGAACGGACATGACCTAGTGTTTTCTGCAGCTTCGGGCATTACTGTGTGTTGCTTGATGCATAACAAAATAAAAATGAGATAAAATGCCTGCAACCATTAGGGAGAGGACAATCTTAGCATCAGAAGCAGATTGGAAAAAAAAGAAAAAAAAGAAAATAAGCCTGATTTCTTGGCTGAAGCTACTGAACTAGACAAAGTACATTTTCTTTTACTTCATCATCTGGGCCAGACGGTCATTATCACTGTGCTGTAATGTGGAAACTTCAAGATGTATAGCTGAGCCTGGTAACAGTTTTAATAAAGGTGTTATAAAGACAAACAATTAGAACCGGCTCTGCTTCAACAGAAGGAAGAGCCAGAGAGATGGCACTTCCTGAAGTAAATAGAGGTAAATCTTCACTCTGAGAGGTCAGCAAACATCTTTGTATCCTCACAAACGACCTTTACAGGCAATTGTTTAACCATCACTCTTCATTCATCTACCTCCGGTCGTGGAACGAGCACACCGCCAAACATCTCATGCAAGATTAAACACAGTCAACAGGCAGTGAAGTGAGAATGGTGAGCGGGCAATAATGTTTCTCCACACACGGTGTAAATTTGAAGATTAAATACAAATCAGACTCTTCGTAACCCTCCACCTATCCGAGTCGAGAATTAAGCAGCGTTTGTATGCAGGCTCAACACAGAAAACTGCGTGAAGACTGCACTGATAAAAAAAAAAATTAAATATTTGGCCCAGAGAGATATTTTGAGTGCCTGAGGACATCCCCATTGAATGGTGATGCAAATCCAATTACATCTTTTGAATTTTCTGCAGATTGCTCCACTGACTCGTGAATAAGCATGCATATAAGCAGAGGCTGAAAAGCAATTGACAATGTTTTCTGTGGCCCCCACAAATGAGCGGTAAGTAGACGGTTCTTATCGACAGTATCGTCACTGACCTGTTCTGTGTATTGTGCAGTAAAACTTTTGAGAAAGATTTGTGAAGATTTGTGAAGATTTGTGGCAATGCTCAGGGATCACAAAAAATTAAATAAACTGTCCCAAATAAATACTTCATCAAGCATTTTTTAAAATTAATTTTCTTCATTGGCTTGTTCCTTTGAAAACATTTGCAAACAGGACTTGGACAAGGCAGTTCAATTCCGATGTTCACAAAAGTAACAGTTAGTAGTAAATTACATGAAAAACAATTTTGAAACACCCGCTTACAGTTATCCCAGTCTCCCAGTCTTGAAGTAGAACTAACAATTGCCTGGGCTCTGCCTCCAAGATCATTCACAAACAAGCCATTTGATTGTAAAATAAAATAAATAAATAAATAAAAACAGTTTCTGTAAGTAGTTAAATTAAAATCAAATGATCAAGTGTGCTAACAGATTTAAAGCTGTTTTGCTTCTTTCACATTTCATCATGCTCATAAAACTGCACTTTAAAACAACTTTTTTAACAATATAAGAAATTTCATTACATTTTATCGTGTTACAGAAAGCAGAAGACATTGATTCTGGTATATTGTTGTCTATTTTCTTTATTTTGTTTGCTCCAGCTGTTCTTTTACTGCTCCTCAGTCTCTTCTCCCCTTTTCATATAACGCTTCTCTCTGCTGAACTGCCCAATCTAATTTTGTTGCTCTTTTATTAAATATCTTGTCATCCACTTCCCATCTCCTCTTCCTGTCAGCCCTCACCTGCACATGTTGTTTGGCAACTGGCTTTATCGTTAATTAATGTGATTTTAAGTCAAGACAGATCAAAATCTCCCGTCTCCCTGCTCTTACCAAGCACATTCACCTGCTGTCTGACTGTCATTTTTCCTCATTTCCCTTTGTTGACTTGCCTTTTTCCACGCCATTCACCTGATCCACCAAGCAAAACACTTGGTCTGAACGCTTCCCTGCCAGGCTCTAATTGATGATCAAGATGTGCACAGGGAAGGAGACAGAGGAGCCTCTTGCCCATTTCTGTTCCCTCATCACATTCACGGGGCCACAGTCACATCTGCGTAACCATGGCGATGCTGATAAGGTGACTCATGACTATTCATCAATGGCACCGCCTGATTGGACAGCCCCCGGGAGCCTTGGGAAGCTTATTCATCAGTGCAGCCTGTGTCCCCGCTCTGCCTTAATGTGACCCTTGGAACGGCGAGGAAGCCTCTCTGCTGCTTTCTGTTTGTTTTTCACACTCACCTCTTGTCTTAATCGCTTCCTCTAGCTTTCCTCCCATCTCTCTAATTAGCTGTCCCACCCATTCTCTCCCACTATTGGGAGGTCAAGTCTCATAGCTGCAACCCAATGACCTGCACGCTTCACGTTGATGAGGTCACCAATCACATCCACGTCTGACATGAGCTATTACTTTCTTGGCTAATTTAATCATTCATCATCCTTGTTATTTCACAGCACAAGCGAATGGTAAATTTCAGAGATATTCAATAGCTATTCCCCAGGACACTGTCTTTCAGAACATTCTCTTCTAAAGCCCCTTCTGAGACATCAAATGTGAATCATCAAACAATTTTCGCTCCGTTGGTGCTGTTTTATTCCATTTTAAAGGTCATTTGCTCTTGTCTCCAACAGTTTTTGCAGCAACCTTTTCTGTTTGTACAGTCTGCTCTGTTCCGCCAATAGGAGTATCTATTTTTGTTTTAGCACACTGGCATGAATCAGTTTGAGCAATTCTTAGAGGCAAAGATGCCATTTTATTTTTTATTTTATTTTTTTTATTTTTTCAAACAGCTGACCTTTGGCTTTCTTTTCTGGCAGGAGATTTGGAGAAATTGTAGTCATCAATGTTTTTGAAGTTTATCTGACTACATTTTCAGTCAAATGTTTACATACAATGCAAAAAAAAAAGGAGAAAAAAATAAGGCACGCAGGTTTAAATTTTGTGTGGAATTCTTACTATGCAATGGAAATAGGAATTAAATACACATGCAGTTTGAAAAATATCTATACACTTACATTTAATTTATATTTAGATCTTATTGTATCTGCACCACTCAGTATTTGACACAGGCTTGTTCACAATTCTTGGAAGTCTTGGTATTTTTTTTATAGATTGGTTTGGTTTTCTGATGTAGAACAAGACTTCACAAATTTACAAGTCAGTTTAAGTCAAGGTTTAGAAAAGGCAATCCAGGAAGCTTAATGTAAATATCCTTCATCCACTCCAAAACTATATTTTATGATTAAATGGGATCCTTGGCAACCTATATCTGGGTTTTATCGCTATTACTAAGTTGCAGTCACTGACGGAAGAAAATAAGTTAGCATCTTCAAAAACAACCTGTATCCTGGCTTGATGCAGCCTCACTTCATAGTGTGAGCGGAAGCCGCAACACTGTTCAAAAGAGTTCCCTCTCCCTGGCGGACCTGCTGCCTTCACACTATACTGCCCCCTTGTGGCGTACTCCACAACGGCATTCACCTTAGGATCAACCAAAAATAGATATTAATAACAAGTACTTGCTAGAATATTTTTCCCTTATAACTGAAATGCTCCTAATAAAGTGTAAATAAACTATTCACAATATAAATGTGGCTGCACAGTTTGTGTGCGTCAAATTAGCAGGTAGCTGATTTGGAAGGAAACATGGTGAGATTATTAACCTAGATACAGTGCCAGCTGTCATGCATGGTGGTGGTAGCATCATGCTTTGGAGTTGTTGTTTTTTTTTGTTTTTTTTTTTGGTAAGAACACATTATATAAATTAGGTGAAATTATTATTATTAAGACAAAACTATATCCAAATACTTTAACTCCATATCAAACCAAAGGCCAGGCCAGGTAAAATTTGCCTGGGTTCTCATTAAGACAAAACACACATATAACACACAGAGAAACAGACATGTAGGACCACTGTGGCTAAGTGTGTAATTCTCTTGCACTCAGAAGGTTGTGAGTTCGATTCCACCTCCATGTCACATGTTACTGGGGGGAGGTGTAAAGGCACTTATCCCCAAGTGATTTTGGACTGAAGTTTCTAGTATGGCCCCATGTTTGTGAGAAACTAGGTGGGGCTGGCAAATGTCAAAACACCAACTATCCAGCATGGTGATGGCAACATCATGCTGTGGGGCTGTTTTACTCCCAGTGGAATAATGAAGACAGCATCCTGTCTCCAAATTATTCTACCTCACCTCAGATCATCATGCAGGTTGAATTTGGGGCAGAATTATGTGTTTCAGCAGAACCATGATCCCAAACACACATCTGAACTGGTTTAAGAATGGAGAAAGAAGGCTGATACACTCAATTCCTTTCTCAAAAACTACCAAAATTGTGTTGTTCTTCAACCTTGAAAAGGTACAGTTCAAATAATCTATTGAAAAGCCGAAATCAATATTTATGCTGATAAGGAGTGGATGTTCTTACACTCGTACTGTCTTCACATATTATTTCAATACATCGTTAAATAAACTACAGATAGTGTGATAATATGTTAATGTCCCTCTACACACAGAAGATTAAACAGAAATGCTCAATTTAAGTGCTGTTTTATATAAGCATGTTGAAATATGAAACAAGTGTCAAACAGCAGCAGATCTGTTGAAAGACATTTTAATAAATATCTTTAAATATCTTTATCATATTTGGTCAGACAAATAAGGTAAAGATCTTTATCTTATTGTCTTTCTCTCTGAAGTCATCTCATGCAGTAGATCTACATTTGGACTTGAACTCAAGGTCAGGAGGTTGACTGGATATCTTATTTATGTCTGTTAGATTAATCCTGACAGAGTTTGCTGCTGCTGTATCTGATCTCCATCGTTCTACTCTTATCTGTGTTGTTTTTGTGAGGATTTGCTGGGAACCTGCCTCGTCCATCCAGATGGATAGAGGTGGGTGATGGACAGCTTGCACACAACTCTGACAACATCGTGTGAGAGACGGTGCGGTGAAGCTGTTGTGGGGGATGGGAGGGCGTGTTGAAGAGAATGAAAATACCAGCTTTGCACTTCTATTAAATATTTGTAATTTTGAGCTATACGTTTTTCACTTGGTAGAATCTTACCAACTGAAACGACAAATACGTGACAGATAAAATCACTCTAATTAATATTTTCTGTATGTTTTAGTCAAACATTCCATTGAATTGTATATACTTGAATTATTTATGACTCTTCAGCAATAAAGACTTTAATCATTACAGTTTGCAGCTTTACTGGTGTTTGAAAGTAGAAGCAGCTCAATAATAGCCTTTGTTCACTGCAGCGGCACAGGAAAATTATTACAGGTAGGATAATTACTTTTATATTCCCTGTGGTATTGTGAATTACAATATGCTTTATTTTATTACTGGTGAAACCAGCTCCATCAGGACCTAACCATGTACAGTATAAACTTACCATCAGGAACTCCAGATTCCACAAAAACAATTTTTCTGCATTTCACAACCTTGGAAGTAAAACACTTGAATAAATATTCAGGGTTTTACACAAAACAGATTTAATTATTGTTTCTCTCATTTGAATACAACACTCACTTATTATGAGGAAACAAGAAAAAAAATCTCTATTCACATTGTTTGTGGACTACTAATTCTTCAAAAGAGAGTATGAATTTTCTGGAAAAAAATGTCAAAGTGGCCATCAACATATAAAAAGTCCAGACAAATCAGATGGTTTATCTGCTTAAGTAGGTACTAGGCCTTCAGATAAAAGGAAAATATATTTTGAAAAATATTTAATCATAATGCTGTTGTTTAAAGTTGATATCAGTGATGACCTCTATGGACTGATATACCGCATTGAGCTACTCTAGAGGGGACTGATGAACATTTTCTGGTGTTTAAATCCAAATGACCACAATTAGCCTTTTATCTTTATCTGAGACATAAGAAATTAGGACAGATGGGTAAACAAAATGAGACTTTGCTATTTAGAGAAATCAACAATTTTAGGTGAAGTGTAAAATAGGACTATCATGGCGTAATAGAGTGTATGTTTATTTATGAGGTTTGTACCAGATCTAAGCTCCACCATATCACCCAGCAGAGAAATTTGTGAATATCATGTGGAACATTGTTTTGGAAAATAGAAAATAAACAATTCACTCAACATATAAATTGAGCATCAGTATTCAGGGATGTGCATGTAAAATATTCAAGCAAAAGACCTTTCTGCTAAATGGCAGAGTCAAACTATCGACTCTGAAAAGCATGCTCAGAATTTCAATCTTCCTGCTGCGACATGCATTACAGTTATTGGGTTTCAATGTAATCTCACTGTACCACTTTAGATGTTAACTGTGGCCCTTAATGGGTTACTCTAAAACTAATAAATCCCAAAAGCATAACTGAAATCTGATCTATCCTAAAGCATATTTTAAAAACTATAAAAACTGGTGTTAGCTTACACTTTCCCGCTGGCTGTCGTCCCCGGACCGGTCATCCTTTTGCATGTTGCGGGCCACCTCTGGCAGGCCTCGGTCCCTCACAGTTAACTAGAGAGGAAACTAGCAAAGAGCAAACACAAAAAGCTGTATACAGATGCAACACTTTAAAACCAGACAAAAAATATTTTACAAATTAGTGAGCAATTCACACGCTGTCTACATATCTGTTGGCACCCCTGGCAAAGATTTGTAAGAAGCCTTTAATTTAATACAGAAATATAATTTAACATGGAACATTTCTCGAGAAAGCCAACTTTTCATCTGAGCACATTTATTCACTGGAGGAGAAATTCACAAGTTAAGAAAAAGAGGCTTTAGACAAAATCCCCAGTGGCTCACTTATTGACTTTCCTGCTGGGTGTAATTTGTCCCCAGTAGGATGCCTCACTCAGACAAAATCTTTGATTATCCCTTTTTGCACAGTCTCTTTAAATCAGGGGTCCCAAGCTCCAGTCGTTGAGTATGGGTCTCCTGCAAAGTTTAGATCTTACATCTGCTTCAGCACAAATGCAATAAGTAGCTCATTAGCAGAACTCTGTGGAGGTTTACTGCGTGCTGAGGAGGTAATTCAGCCATTTGATTCAGGTGTGTTGGACTGGCGATCTGTATCCAAGATCCCTGCTACTAAAAGTTGCCGGGTGGCCCCTGAGTCCCAGCTGGGATGAGTTGTCTCCTCTGCAGCTCACCCCACTGATTTTCTACATGATTTATGCCGAGGGAATGAAATGGCCATAAATGAACACTGATGCACCATTGTTGGGGTGATTTGAGTCAGTGTCCTTCAGAAAATATCAATTTTCTATGTAAATTACATTTTATTGAAATACTCACATATAAGAGTTTGAATAAAGGATGGAAGGGCCCTTATATTCCAGACAAACATAAAGACAGGGCTTTCTAATTTAAAGTTCATGCAAACTTGACTCAATAAAGAAATATAAAGAATGAACAAAAAAATACTTGAGTTATTTTTTTTTTATTTCAAAAGGATTGTAAGGGCAACTAACAGTGCCGCTGATTATTATTTTTGTAAATTATTTTTTCTGTATTTTTTGTTGTGGATCCTCCCCACCTTGCAGATTCCCTCGTTTCGGGGATTTTTCTGTATAGTGTAACTCCAAATTATTCTCTGATTTTTTTTTCTCAGTCATTCTAAAAACAATGCAGCTTGGAATGGCAATATACAGAACCTAGGTGCAATATTACTTGACATGCCATTGGCTGGCATTTGTAAAACTGACAATCCAGGAGAGCCATTCATTTTCCTTGGCACTAATTAGTCAAGGTAAATAATACATTTTAAACAAGAACATTTATTGTTTCCTCACTTTGCGTCCTTTTCAGCAAGTTAGCGCGCGTTTAACAGATTGAGGATTACTCCTTCTCTCAGGGGCTTTTAGGTAGAGGAATAGAAACGCTTTGATCTCCCAGACAACCAGATAGGTGTGTGTACATGTGTATGTATGTCATTGTGATGAATGGCCATCATAAAGCGCGTGTGCTGGCGTGTGTGTGTGTGTGTGTGTGTTGGTAACAAAGGAGACATGCTGGGATCTGCTGGCCTATTAGAATGCATTAGAGTGTAAAAGGTAAAGGTCAGTGAATTATCAGCCAGAGTTACACAAGCGTCTTCTGTTTACCTGGCCTAATAACCCAGAGCCTACACCTGCCCCATGTCTGTCTTCTTTATCTGCTGTCCACATACACACACGCACGCACGCACACACACTGTAACACTTAGCCGAGACCAGCGGTGCTGAAACGCATCTGCAACTCCATTTACTGAGTGGAAGGTGTTGTGATTCTGCAAAAGCTTCAAAGAAAAAAATATTCTGTTCCAATTTATGCTCTGTAAATAAAATCTGAGCAGAAACTTTGGGAACAGTGCCTGTAACAGCTTTTGTCCAACCAATATGTCTGTGGCGGTTGGGAAACAAAACGTTTTGTCCTGAAGCCACATTCAGAATCTTTCACGTTCATATTATCTTGGCACGCAATGGCTTCATCCTGTTTGGTCCATACATGGCAACATATGTAAATATGTCTCTGGCAATCACGAAAAGCAGATCAGAGACGACAGCAGGCCAAAGTTTCTCTGTTCCTGCTGAGAAAAAGTTTCCCCACATCTTTATGCTGCCATCACCATGCTTCAACATGTGTAAGGTGTGTTCAAGGTGATGTCTAGCGGTAGCTGGCTGTCATAGATGCGGCTTTCCATGTCAGTCATGATATGTCACTTTTCTCTCCCCTGACCAGAGAGAAAAAACATTTATTTACTGTGTTCCTTACATTACTTGTGACAAACTTTGAAAGCAACGTTAATGTTTCTTGTAGCAATTGTTTCATTCTCAACATTTCCAGAGAGGAGGCATTCAAAAGGCACACAATTAATATTTTGCTTGCTTTTGTCTGTATTGGTTAATCCCTGCAGCTCTGCCAGAGTTAGCTTGTGATTCTGGCTGCTCTCTGATTAATTTACCTGCTCGCCTGGCCAGTCAGCTTTGGTGAATGAGAGCGTCTTGGTAGGTTTGCAGTTGTACCAGATTTTCTCCACGGGCGGTAACAACAGAAGGCAGCTGGTTGCGTTCGATTTTTTTTGTGTGTATTTATTTGTTCGTTTCATTAATTGATTGATTAAAAAAAATAATGTTTTAATTCAGTTTCCATCTGCGTTGACTGAGTTACCAGATGTTGGTAGATTTGTCGTGCTTTGCAGATTCTGCTCAGTTGCTCTTTTTGTTGGCCTATAGGGGCTGTCTGAAAAACCAGCCAAATATTTTAGATGTGTTTATTCTGAAAAAAACAAAAAAGCCTTTCATCAGCTGGAACTGCTTTTCTCTGCTAGCGTGTAGCACTTGGCAAATAAAGGTCTGGCCATGGCATGAATTGGAAGAAAACTGTTAAAGATGAATGAAATAAATTCTCCTCATTTTCATTGGCATTTGAAGAACATCAACCTTGAAAGCACAAGGCTAATTTAGCACAAATGGAATCAACAGCAGCTATGAGTCTGAAAGTCTACAGAGGAGGGGAAAGTGGAAAGCATTTCGCTCCTCATCTTAGTCAGCCGCCATTATTCACCATCCTAGACGTGTCACTGAAAACTGCACTCAGTAGATGAAAAAAGCGATTCCAGTACCTAAATTTTATTACAGTTTTTTTGATTTTGATATTTAGAAGACACAAAGCATTTGGTAGCTGTGTGTGAGCATGTATGTGCATGCGTGAGGGGTGTGTGGGGGGGTGGGTGTGTGTGTGTGTGTGGGGGGGGTTTGTGTGTGTGTGAAGTAGATCATCACAGGAGTCCCTGCAGTCGAACCACAGGAGGCTGATTTCGGTCTGAGCTCACAGACTTCAATCCTGGTCAGAATCACTAACATTGCTGGAAGTGTAATCACAGTAGTTAGAGTACCGACAGAGAAAGAAAATACTAATTCTGTTGTTTTGTGTTATGTTGTTTTGCTTAGAAATGAAAAAAAACAAAAAACCTTTAGTCCTTTTTAAATTAAAAATATCTCTGTCCCTGTAAGAAGATAAAAGACATATAATAGTCATGCCCCCTGCAGGGAGTTTCAAATGGCAGACATAGACTAATAAATTATCTTTTTAATAAAATCAGTCTAATTTGCAAAGTACTGAAGGCAAGGCCGTCTTGTAAAGTTTGTAATTTTCTGTTTTTACTATGTAGCGCACCTTGAATCGCCTTGCTGCTGAAATGTGCTAGACAAATAAACTTGATTGACTAATTGATCTTCTGAAAGGACAACCACAAATAAATGTAAGATTTCTAATAGCAGAAAAACAAAGTTGTTCCTAAAGCTACAAAACAATTACTAGGGATTTTTAAAATTACATTAATTTAGATAAGATGAAGAATACACATCCATCAATGACGTCGCTTCCTTATCCCCTGCTTTCATCTCATATAGTATGTTCTGTTTTTACTATGAAGTCAGATCTTGTAAGTGTACTGTTCGAAAAGCAACATATTCCAATATTTAACCATTAATAATGTACAGTAAAATGCTTTTAATTTGCCAGAATGTGTCAGTGGGGAAGGGCAGGTGGACCTTTTCTTCTCCCATCAGAGGAAAAATGAAAACTGCCCTCCATAGATGTGATTTCCTCCTATGTCCCTTTGATACGATGGGGTTTTCAATTAGCTTCCTGCCATTTTTTGGAGAGTGATGAGAGTTTATCCTATTTGATCACATTAAAGGTGAGGGAGCAAAAGGGAGCTGAGCTATGGCTTCTCCTCATCAGGCAGCAGGAGGTTGCGGCTGCTCTAAATTTCAGCTGCTGTTTGAAACGTCTTCTTTCTCTTGTTGAGAACCCACAGCTGCTTATTGAATAATCGGTCAAAAGTATCTCAGCCCTTTATTGTACCCATTCAATCAGATGAGATGAGCCGGCCTCAATGGCTGTGTTGAAGCAGCCCGTCACTTTTATTCCGTTTGGCAGAACAGTGTGTGCCACATTAATGAATAACAGTTCCTCTGTTTAATTTATCAAACTAATTATTTGGAGACAAGCCACAGGAAAATTGTACATTACAGACATTAATATTCAAACTTGGATGTCGAATTGGGGAAACATGTCTTTTAAAGCTGCCGCAAAGTTCCATCTAAGATTTTATCCAATTAGAATAAATTACAGTTCATTATGTGCTACATCACTGTGTTTTAGTAAATAGGCAGTGACACTTATCTGAGAACTCCCCACGTACCTTCCAATTATCAGTCTGGTTGACTGAAGTGGAATTTTTTCACTTTGTGGAGCTCATTCGAAACACAAATCATCAGCCTCTCTGATTCAGACTGACTTTATTTTAATCACTGATTGCAGCTTTAGGGCCGCTGCTGAACCAAGTCTAAAGTAAGCTGGGCTCTCGCCTGGATTATTAAAAAACAGTAAATGAGCCGGTGTTCATGAACAAACACCACTGACTCAAAGCTGGAACTGAAACCAAGCAGTGGCTCCTCCAGATGATGCCGCAAAATTTAGAAATGGGAAGAGGCTTTTTTTACCCTTCATTGAATATCCTAAAAATTGGAAATCAACGTAAAAACAGATATTTCTGTGAATTCACAGAAATATCAGGTTACTTGAAAGAGGCTCAACTTTCTGTTGAGATATTAAAAACTTGGTGATCACTAGACGTTCCAAGAAGATAACAATTCCAAGCACACCTCCAAGTCTCCCAGGGATAGGTTGAGAAAAAGATCCTGGAGCGTTCTAGTTTGGTCTTCTGTCTGTTTGGTTCAAACCAAATTGAAAATATTTGACGGTTTCGGTATGGAGACCATCAAGCATCACTGAGGTTGAGAGTACAAGTGTGAAAAATTTGTAAAGATTCTAATCAAGAGGTCTAAGATTCTTCTAAGCACTTATTTAACAAGAATTATTATAGCTTTCAAAAGAAAATGAAGTGACATGAAAAGCTGTGCTATTGGATAAAATGTTTTGTCTTTTTCTGGAAGCTATTGCAAAAGCTTGTTAGCTTGTTTTGGCACAAAGAAAAAAGTGTTACACAGATCTGAACATGAGGAAATAAAGAGAATTCTGTGGAAGATAAATTTTCTGTCTCCAGGTCTGTTTGAAATAAATGTGTTACCTTTGATGTGCTCACTTTTTGCACAGTGTGTGTTTGCTGGGAGGAAGGGCGGGAATTCAAATTGTTAAACTGTGTTAGAGCAAGATACAATGCTGCATTACCGGGATCCAGGAGCAACATTTTCTGCCATGTCCAAAAAAAAAAAATCTATTTAGACGATGATCAGATTATATTTGCTACGGTTTTAATGCTGAAGAACTAGTTACCTATGATAACTTCTACTCCTAGGTCATTATAATGCATAAAAATGTGATTTTGAAATAATGTGAGTATTTATCAGTATCCCTGTTATTCAAGTCAAAAAAGGTTTTCTCTGCTACTCTATAATTAAAAATCATGCAACATGAACAAATATGACTTTATTTTAAAAAGTAATTGAAACCATAACAACTGCATGTGTTTTACAGTTAACTCAAAGTCAGAACAGGGGTTTTCATGTGAAGGGATTTAGAGATTTAACAGCAGCAGTGGATTCACCCCATTTCAGTAAACTGTCAATAAAAGCTGCCCTCACGAAAATAGTTATTACAGTTATGACTGAAAAGAAAATTGCTAACAAACTTTGAAGTTTTTTTTCTACAGCATGTGCCCCACCAGTATGACTGTGAAGCAGCCCTGGGTGAATTCTAGATGTTTTTGGACCCCCAGGCAAAAAGAGGCCCACACAGCCACAACCTTTGCTTATAACTCATACTGACCCTGCCCACCATTAACTTCCACAGAGATTCATTTTTAGCATCAAGCGACTGTTGGAGTTTGACTTTTCATGTACAAAGACCATTTCTTCTTCTGCCCACTTCTGCAGATGGATTTTATGAAATTGCCAATAATCAACTTTCAGAGCATCATTCTCAAAATAATAAGCTGGTTTAATTTCAAAATAATGTGTTTTTCTGACCTTCCAAACTGCTGCTGTGCTATTTTGCTTATGCAAAAGTCTGGGTCAAGCCAGCCAGCTGCACATCCCTAGGAACAAATTATGCATGTGGAATATTACTGCTATCATTTCACACACTCTCCATTTCAAAAAATTACAAAGGTCAGTACTTAAAAACATATAGGTTCAGTGCTTTGCAATATCAAAAGTTTACTGCTGTGTGTATTGGCAAACTGAGCACGGCTGCAACACACCCAATTTTTATTTATTATTTTTTTGCTCCTCTGACCATTTTGTTGGGGGGAACAAGCTTTAAACCATTTCACCGCACGCCAAGCAGGGATGATAGCACAATAACATTTGCTTAAAAATGTAAATTAGCTCTCACACCTCAAGCTCCTTGAAAATAATGGTCTTATATTCAGCTCATTGTCCACCAGACCCCAGAGTGAGTTCATTGTTTTTCTTTTTGTGTGAAATCGGTGCCATCAGGAGTGGAGTATTTTTGAAAACAGTCTGAAACTCAATAACAAAACAATAGAAAATTTCAGCGCTTTCACTTCTGCAATAGATAAAAAGAATTGATTTGATCACTTGTCACAAAAAAGGGTATATCTATTATTTATTAATAAAGACTAAACACAGACATGGATGTTCAACATGTTTCAGAACAACAATGTTTTAGTGCATTGGCAAAAGAAAGTAGTAAAATATGAGAATAAACACATAGGGTTTTAGTTCTTTCACATGATGTGATATAATCAACACACACAGTGTTTATTAAAATGTATTGGTAGTGATTATGTTTTAGACATAAGATGCATAAAAATCCATAATTTGCACACTTAAAATTTGCACACACCGTGGCACCTGTAAGAATTCCACAAAAACCAGTGGACGCCTTCCGCATACCGACTGGTTGTTTAGAAAGCATAACATAACATATTAAAAAAAACTTTTCTGTACTACCATCACAAACATAAAATGGAATAAAATGTAAGATTTGAACAGGAATTGTGTGCTTTGTTGAGTTGAAAGGATTTTTGAACTTCCAACAGCGTTATGTCCAGTGGGCTACAAAAGGATGACCATGTGGAAAAGCACCTTATGCTCATTATGTATGTCAGAAGTCGATCCTGTGGGATTGCATCTGTTCTGAACTGTCTGAAAATCTTATCAAAGCAAAAAACACAAAGTACAGTTCGGATAAAGCTGTGATGGACAATGCCAGAAAATTGAAAATGGTTAGTACTAACATGTCCTTCTACAGAATGGTGACCAACTACATAGAACTGCATTAAAAGTTTACTGAATACAAAGTTAACCTTTTTACATGGCCATCTCAGTCATGAGACCTAAATCCCGAAGACAACTTTGAAAGTGAGTCGAATAGAGAAGCACAGAAAAGATCCAAGGACTCTGGGTAAACTAGAAAGATTGTGCAAAGAAGAATGGTCAAAGATAACACTGACTTAAGTCCTTTATTATTACTAAATTAACATTTGCCATTTCACCCTGTTGCCTTGATTCAGAGTCTTATTTTTCAGTTACCTGGCTCTTCTCTCAAGACCTTCAATCATAACAGTCTGCACTTTTCTTTTCTTTATTTTAGAAATTTCACAGAACATCATTTAAAATGTCCTATTTATTTTTATTGAAAAGGGTATATTGTGAGTTGTTATTAAGCACCCAAATATCTGTGGCTCTCTAGAGCCCTCTAGAGATTGCTTTGACTAATCCAAGATGTCTGGTAGTGCTTGTTTACCATTAGCTCTGCTGCCCCCATGTGGTTGAAATAAACAACGTACCGTAAATGATGTTGCAAGAGTGGATTTATAGCAGGCATTCTAAGTCGGGTCAAACAAAACAGACTGACAGTGCTACTGATAAATTATATGACATAAATTCTAAACTACGAGATATACAATTTTATGTCTATCTCAAATATTAGATTTGTATTTATAAGTCTGCAGATATTCTGTTTCCGTTTTTGACTCAGTGGCAGACACAAAATCACACTAACAGTACAGACAAACATTTAAATGAAGGCGATTGAAGTTGTAACCGTTTGTAAATAATCCATACTACTTTTTAACATTCTCCGTTGATACATTTTACGGAGGAAATTGCTGCTTTGTTTTATACCTCCACCAGAGGGCTCTAGAGAGCCACAGTTGTTTGGGTGTTTAACAACTCACAATAAATCATTGTTACCTTTCCTAGCCTCCACTTTCATAGTACAGTGAAATCATTGCGCAGGTACTGTTTTAAATTTACCTTTCGTTTTCTCACATTCATTCAAAAAGTTGCAATCATCCATCCCAAACCAAAGCACTCTTGCGCAAGGCATTGTCGGCTCACTCTGACCCACATGGCACCCTGGCTTAATGACTTCACTGACCCGAGGCCTCAGTGAAGCCCCGGAGAGATGCTGATGAGTCACTCCTGACCATACAGCCCAGCAGAAAACAGCAGGCACATGGTGCGAGCTAAATCTTGGCCTGCATCTCTCTCATCATGTTGTGATTCAATATTCACAATGATGAATGACTGAACACTGCAGTTCTGCCCAACATCAAGGTCAGAGAGTCTGGTTAGGTCCTCATACATACTGATCTGGAGAGAGAGTAGAAGACAAAGCAGCAGTGGGATCCCCACACAATAAAGCACTGCCATATGTTTGGAAAATCATACCTTTTTGCGTTTATGTAAAAGTTTTGCATGAAAAAAAATGTGTGCCTCTTCCTCCGCCTCCCCTCCCGCAAAAGCTTTTATAGAGACACTTGTGATAAAAAGCTCGTATTAGAGTGTTTTATGTGTAATATAATCCACAACACAGTTGCATTCACTGTGAGGCTAACACTAGAGTCAGGCACACCTGCAGGTAAGGGGGAAAAAAACGCTCCACACCATGTCCAAGCACATTTATACACTCTCGCCCAAAGCCTGACATGATTTTTCCTTTAGTACAATAACTTCAGATCCTGTGAATGTCTGCTGTGTCAGTGTTACACAGTTTGTTCTTGTGTTGTTGTGTTTATCAGGGAGACCTTCTTCCTGAGGTTTCCTTTGTGTTTGAAGTTCTGCAAGATAGACTGTTACAGCATCATGAATTTATTTAAAATATCATACCTTAGTGAACTGAAAGGAAAATGAGACATGTTGTCACAACCTATTTCACAAATAATATTGACAATGTTGCTGTTTACTTGCATTTAGCCCCTTTTACACTTTATCCAGGGCAATCACTTGTCTGACAGATCGAGAAAAACGTGGCGAAGTTTGAATCTGAGTTAGTTTATGAAACAATTTCTCCAGTTTTAGAATATCTGCAGTGTTTAACCCACAATGCTAAAATTGAAAAAGCTATCAAGACGAGTGTCAAGTTTGTTTTTCATTTGGACCCAAATGCTGGCAGCTCTGAGGCTGAGAGGTGAAATAAAGAGTTTTAACAGGACATGGAAGCTGCATGAGTGTGAGACAAAGAAGGTGCCAGAAGAACCCAGGAAAGAACAACGAGAACTGATGAGGATGTACTGAGGCAAAGGTGGAAAAGAGAAAGGAACCAGATGAACTAATCAGAAGAGATGTGGGACGGCAACGACAGAATGAGAGCAGGGAAACTGAGGGAAAGAGACTAATTACCAGAGAGGGAGCTGAACTAAGACTCAAACTACAAGCCAAGAGGAAAAGATAAAGATCAAACCACAGAGATGATTGAAGACAACTAAATACAAATGCACAAAGAACAGAACACAAAAACAAACAAGGTAACTGAACCCAAAGAAATAAACTTATATGGCAAACCATCCTAACAATAATGAACACAGGATAATGAACTATGTATGGCAAGACATATTGGACATAAATATGTGGTTTCCTTGTGGTTTGCGTAAATAAACCACAAGAAAATTATCAAAAACAATAACAAAAGAAAGCCGAAACCCAAACACCACAGAAGAATAACAAAAACATTTGGCCTGAATCAAAGAAGAAAGTCACTGATTAAATTAAATGATACAACAGTCCCACTGGCAGTTTGCCCAAAACAGCACAGAGGACACAGCAAACCTGTGGAGGAAGGTGCTCTTGTCATGATAGAGCAAAGCTAAACATTGTAGACAATATGCAAAACTTTAAGTGTGAAGGAAAACTAAAGCAGCCTGAATACACCATAAGATATGGAGCCATCAGCACCATGCTGGAGGGAGGATTTTCTTTCAGCAGGAAAAGGGAAACGAGTCGATGGGAAGTTGGACTGAGCTAAAAACATGGCAAACCTGGAGGAAAACCGGTTACAGACTGCAAGAATAGATTTGAGACTGGGTTTACCTTTCAGCAAGACAACATCTCTAAACATAATGCCAGAGGATGGTCCAGTCAAAGTCCAGATCTAAATCTTACCAGTAATCAACACTTGAAAATATTATTTAAAATGTTTGACAAAATCTTGACTCTAGGAGGGTACATATGACCTACTTTATAGATTTTATTCGTAAAGGAATTTGGAAAAATTTAAAACATTTGTGTGATACTGTAGCGTTTAAGAGTTTGCTTTTGTTGCTGGTGGTTTCTTTGTCTCCTGTTGTCAAATTTTGTGCTGTTTTCAGATTTGTGCTTTGTGTCATTCCTGCTTTCATCACTTGTGTGTCTTTTGTTTGTTTCAAATAAAACTTCATTTTCAGTTTATCAACTTGCCTCTTGCCTCTGGTGTCTTGAGTGTGACTCCATGCCCTTAAGAGTAAAGAAGTCCAAAGAGAAACAATAAAGGTCCATGTGTACTTTTGCAGTTGCAATTGTGAAAAATTGATTTTCCCCTCTGTGTCACCAGAGAAAATATACAGTACACATGAAACCTTGCTGCTTTCAGGTGATTTGTTATCTCAGACTCCCCTTCATATTACATAAGGAAGAGCTGGCCCCTGAGGCTTAGGTTGGCTTTGGATTAAACGAGAAGAGACGTGAACCTGATTAAACATCCGTAATCTTATTTTTATAGAAACAGTTCCAGTGGCAAAAACAAAGCAATTCTGACTACAGAAGTGATATGAACAGATTGGGGAGTATGAAGAGCATAGAGCAAGTGTGTGGTCTAGAAGAGCGAGAAACACGTTTCCCACCAGACATCCATCCATCCATCCATTTTCTGTTCACCCTTGTCCCTAATGGGGTCGGGAGTTGCTGGTGCCTATCTCCAGCT
>CAEFZY010034340.1:0-35993 GCA_903066815.1 Brachyrhaphis roseni
CATTGGAAGGGGGACCCATGTCTTCTCTTCGGGCTGAGCCCGGCCGGGCTCCATGGGCTAAAGCCCGGCCACCAGGCGCTCGCCAACGTGCCCCACCTCCAGGCCTGGCACCGGAGTGGGGCCCCGGTGACCCGCGTCCGGGCGAGGGAACACTGGATCCAAAGTTGCAATTCATCATTGGGGTCTTCGGGCTGCGCTTCGTCTGGTTCCTCACCTAGGACCTGTCTGCCTTGGGTGACCCTACCAGGGGCATAAAGCCCCAGACAGCATAGCTCCTAGGATCATTGGGACACTCAAACCCCTCCACCACGATAAGGTGGCAGCCCAGGGAGAGTTCATGACTTGAAAATTATACTGACCATCATTTGCATTGACCATTTAAGAAAATCATAGAAAACATCACTTGCATAATAATTTGGAACACGGTGTATGTCTAAGTTGAAACTATGAATTGAAGCGGAAGATAAGATCTGTTGAAAATCTTGAATTTCAACATATTTGAATAGCGGTTGTGTTCATCAACACTTTTTATAATTTTGCCTTGGCAATGAACATAGTTCTCATACCGGTACATCCCTGGGTGTGCATTTATGCAAATATCCAGTAGCAAACATCGTCTACAGCCTCACTGCATTGTTTAAAAGCCTGGTGCTGTGACAGAGAAACACTTACTTGGCTCAGTTGTTAAAATCTGAGAAATGAAATGACACAGTATGTTTCTGTTTTTATTTACCTTACGGGAGAATTTTATTTTATTTTTTTAGTTTAAGATACTTCTAAAATTAAAATGTATCAAATTAAAGGCCACTGCTGCTGTAGGTTTCTTTTGGTTAGTGTGACTTTTTGTAATTCACACTTGTCATGTTGAGGAGGAGAGGTGTTACCTGACCCAACATCTGACCCAGCTTTGGTTTTGGTGAGGACATACAGTAAAATTGCTCTGGCTTATTTAGTCTCATTTTTTAACACATTCAAGGAGAGAAGTATATGAATAACAACGACTTACACTCACATTTCAAAGGAAATTGTATAAATAAACACACCACTTTTACTGTATTGCAGTATTCGTACAACAGTAAAGTATAGTAATCTAATTTTCTTTAAAAGAAAAATCCTGCTGATGTAACTTTTTAAATGTGTATCTCATTTATATGTAGGTATTACGTTTTTATTTTTGATTCACCTACTATTATAGAAAAAACACTAGCTATGAATTGTTGTAGTTTTCAGTAGTAATTGGCCTAAATGTCACTTTGTTCTGTTCCGCTCCTTCTGTAGAGAAGGAGCTGGTTAATTTGTTGAGCTATCCGCCGCGGTAGCCAGACTGCAGGTGATGTTTAGCAAGCATATCACTTTCTTAGCATGCCAACCTTTAGCTTAGTTGGCCGAATAGTGGGGATGAATGGCGATTAATTTTAGCTTCCACTTCATTTTATAAATATTTTTTGTATTGAGAAGAAAAAATGTTTTAGATTTAGCATTCTGTACCTTGGTTTTCCTTGATGGCAGTACCTGGCCATGCCTAACTACTTTAGGAGAACTCATAATCAAATGTCAACCAGGTTGGAGGATTGTCAGATTTCTTCACCCATAAAAGCATTTTTGGAAAAAGAGAGATCAGATATACATTTTATGATATTATTTAACAATTATCTGGATTGATCATTTGGGGAAAAAATTTATATTTAAGACAAAAATAGAAATTTTAATTGTTACTACTGTAGAGAACAACTATGCAGATGAGTTCTGATTAACCTAAGCCTGCTAGTTGACCCCAAGAAGCGCTGCAGCTGCAGACCCTGCACTGTGGTCTGTGGGTCCTTCACTGTGGCTTTAAATACAACTTTGGCTGAAAGTAATAAGGAGATGACTAATATTTTTTAAATAGATATTTATTTACATATTAAGAGAAGCTCATTGTAGCAATTGCACAAGTCAAATGGCTACCTGAGAGCCCCTAAGAACAACAGGTGATCTCATTCCTATCAGCACTGTTCGGTAGCAAAAATAGATAAATTAGTTTGGAAAATGATTCTGCTCAAAAACTAAGTTCAATGCCACTGTACTGACATGTAATGTTGCTTGTTACATGTCAGTACAGTGACAGTGGTATTGGTGTATCACAAGCAGAATATATCACTAATGAAAGAAAAGCTTAGAGACCAGTGAAATAGGAGCTGAAATTCAATCCATCAGTTGATTGTATCAGTTTGGATCATGGGTCATCTCTGTGCTTCTGCTTTGCTTAGTTTGGTAGAATAGTTCTAACTCTTGTTCTATGTGATTTATATCTGATTAATTCGAGTCACGGAACAACTGCGCCAGATGAGAAATTAAATGCTTAAGATACCAAGTCTGAACCTCTGAAAAGCCACTCCTCTTCCATCTTGTTTATTGAAGTGAAACTCTGAACCTGATTATCCAGCTGTGTCATTAATGAAATCCATCAATCACTGGCTGGGACCTTTTATATTTTTCTTACTGCTGTCGGTATGCATGCACTGTATCGCGTGCTCATACTCGTCATTCAAAGTATGTGCTCTCTCATGCGGGAGAGTTATTATATTGTTATTGTTACATGATTTAAAAAACAGCTAATTTAGGAGTATTTATGGTGTTATTTTTGGGGAGCTTCTTTTAGTATCGCTATGAAAAGCACATTCTTTCCCATGAGTTCTGCCAGGTGCCGGTGGACTGCTTTGTTTTTTCTAAAACAACTCAAGCCTGGATGACAACGAGAGTTTCTAATCATTACCGTTGGATTTAACCTTTTACAGATTAAAGTGCTCATAATTCCTTGGAGTCACATAACTTGAAGTTTACCCATTAATATCTTCACAGACATATTGATATGTAAAGTGTTGCAACAGGTTGTTTTCAATTTGAAAGCAGTAACTGATTATTGCAGGAAGAAAGCAACTAAATCTCATCCAAAGGCAGAAAAGTTCCTCCTCCTTGTGTTTTTAAAAAGACACAAACACGTTTTTAGAGGAGTTTCTACTGGGAGACATTAGATTTGTATTTAAACTGTTTTCTAAAAATCTCAGTTAACTTTTAAATACAAGTTAGATGAGAATTTTGTTCCTCAGTTTAGGAGTAAAATATAATAAGAAAATACCATAGCAAATTTTCCAAGAATTACTTTTTTGAAATGCAGTTTTTCAAATTTGGACACTGCAGGACATTAAAATAAACTCTAAATTTGGAAATGTTATGCAAATAATTTTTTTTGTGCAGAGCTCCTGTACCTAAAGCTGTTCAGAGACCTGAATTTCATCCATATGCAAGGTCCGACCACTGAAACATCTTCAGTACTTTTATTTGGAATTTTATTTATCCCAAAATAATGGGAAAGTCTGTAAAAGTACTGAAATTTGACATGAGAAAAGCTGTGTAGGAGCTCTGTTTAAAGAGCTATCCCTTGGTGTGTTTATACAGGCTCCTGTCTGCCTGCCTCTGACGTCAGTGTAAATCTGTATGGCTAACTTGACTGGGGGGGAAATGCCAGCAGCAGTGACCATAGTAGATCCCATGCATACCTCATTACTGCCTCTCTGTTGCACACACCAAAGAGCACGCTCTGAAGCACAAACGCACCGCGTTTGTTTATGGTGCCAGGATTACTGGTGCCACCTCCATAAAGGGAAAGTACGTAGTTTATTTTCTGAAAAAGGTCAATGAGATACTGAGAACAGGGTTCTGTCCGGCTGAAATGATAAAACAAAAGATTTTGCAACATATTTTGCACTTCCACAGTCATCCGACACTTTGGAGACCGGAGTATGGCAGCTACATGATTGAGGGAACTCCTGGGCAGCCATACGGGGGAACAATGTCAGAGTTCAACACAGTGGAGGGCAACATGAGGAAGAGACGTCTGGAGGCTTCGTCTGTCCTGAAGAAGAATATGACGCTCTGCACCATCACCTCCTTTCCAAGGTTTTTATCTGTTGGGTTGATCAATGTAGAGCCATTAATTATTAATGAACTTAATAGGGCAACTGTTGCTCAGCTAGTAGTAGTTATCTTGCAATCAACAACTTGCGGATTTGATTCCAATCTCCTCCTGGCACTTGTGCCCCTAAGAAAAGTGCTTAATGTTGCCAAACGGTGTCTGAATGTGTGTGGTTGAATGCAAGTTGTTGAATGTGGCTCGAGTATAAAGTTGAGTGGCCAGTATGTGAGTAATTGAAAGGTTTGTTTCCTAAGCAGCTGACACATGCTTCCCTTTTTTCAGGTTAGGTTGTCCAGGTTTCACCAAACCAGAGTACCGACCCACTCCGGTTGAAAAGGGAGTGTCAAAGTCTTTGTTTTTCCCTGATGAAGCCATAAACAGACACCCCAGATTCAGGTGGGCTGGTTGACTTTCTAAGGTTTGAAATTAATTACTAGTTTAACACTAAATATCATATTCTAAATATTGTGTTACATTAAGCATTGACGTGAATATAATGTAAAAATTTAATTATGGATATAATAATCATTGCATTAATTTTAATAGTTTTATATTGGGATAAAAGTTCAAAGGACATGGATACTTTGGTAAGGCTCTATATGTCGACATTGAATTCTTCTCTTCAGCACTCTGACCAGAAACATACGGCATCG
The DNA here is from genome assembly GCA_903066815.1 of Brachyrhaphis roseni. Lineage (NCBI taxonomy): Eukaryota > Metazoa > Chordata > Actinopteri > Cyprinodontiformes > Poeciliidae > Brachyrhaphis > Brachyrhaphis roseni. Next base: position 4,609 of record CAEFZY010034340.1, read on the forward strand.
AAGAGGAGAGAAAGTTGTGATAAATGTGCCAAGTAAGTTTAATTCATTTTCTTTATCTTATTAACTGCATTTATAATCTGCTGTAAATTAGGTTATGGGTGTAATATCAATTAATTTGAACTGCTGTACCTTCAGACTCATGTGCTTAATTTAGTACTCCATAGACTTTAGACAGGATTTTGAATAAATAAAGCAAAAGATGTGATTTGGCTGCTTGTCCTCTTGCAGTCTACAAAGATAAGCACACACCGTCTCCATTTGTGGAGCAGTTCCCTGAGGACGATGGCGAAGCAGCGAGGGCAGCCCTTCCTGACCACATCTACATGGACGCCATGGGCTTCGGCATGGGCAACTGCTGCCTGCAAGTATGTATTTTTGAATATGCAAACCTGGGTTCTGAGAACTCCGACTGCTCCACCGTCTCAATCAGTGATTTATAAAAGGACTTCAGCCTCATTTATGATGCTTTTGCAGGTGACATTCCAAGCTTGCAGCATTGATGAGGCAAGGTATCTTTATGACCAACTAGCAACATTCTGCCCCATCGTGGTGAGTGGTTGCATGAAATTTGTGCTTCCCATTAGAGATGCATACAAATATTAGTATATGTCTAGATCTTTACTTTAAAAATACTAGATACGCCTCCTGTCTTTCATTGCAGATGGCGCTGAGTGCTGCCTCACCCTTCTACAGAGGGTACATGTCTGATATTGATTGTCGCTGGGGAGTTATCTCAGCCTCGGTGGATGACAGGACCCAAGAGGAACGAGGGCTGAAGGTGAGGACAAGCTGCCTCTCTGAGCTCCCACTGGCTGTTTGTAAATTACAAATATAGACCTGATATTCCACACTGCTGAGAGTGTGCAAACAATAGCTGACAGTGCAGGAAGACAGGATGTGGCGTGCAGCGTCGACACTGTGGGAAAACGTAACTATTGTAACTCTCCCCATACTGTTAGCTCTCAGTGTAGCGACCCTGATGAGAGCCAAGCACAAGATTCAGATTTAGTTCACATATATGACCTAATTCATTTCTAATCAGAAATGTCTTGTTTACACTTTTAAATCGTGCTGCGGGTTGTCACATCAACCATCACTTCCTCGACACAGGAAGCTGACTCGCCGCTGTAGAAGTCAGCTGATGTGGGCTGTGAACAACTCGCTTGGTGAGTTGGGGAGCGTAACAATAGCAGACTTTGATTAGAGTTCTGCCCTCCAACTACATCACTACTTTCACAAAGCACATGAAGATTGGGGTTTGAAAAGGACACCTTTATCAAACCCCTATTTATTTCATACACCACCTTCCATGTTTTTCTTTTTGTTAATTTATGTCCCATTTAAAGGGCAGTATTATGTTTTTTTTGTTTGTTTTTGTTTTGTTTTTTGGTCATGTTATACTGTATTCCCCTCATCAAAAACATTGGAGTGTTGCTTTGATTCTTTCATGCATGTTTGCCAAATCCTTAAAACTCCTTTTGCAGCCATTCAGGGCTGCCTAAATGCTTATTCTCACAAAATAATCAAACACCTGGTGGAACTGCACATCTGCTAAGCTTATCATATGAACCACTTCTCAGTCCAACCCTCCTAAGAATGCTTTTTTTTTTTTTTAACTTTGATTTATCTCAATACTGGTACCTGGCCAAAAACAAAGATTCAACACTGTACTGTTTCCTGATGCAGCTCAGGGAGATGTATTGTGTTTCTTAAGGAGAGTACATTATAGAAACTGAGCACAGCAGCTTCCAGCAGTTTTAGTGAGTGCTGAAAGGCTTAATGTGTGGCTTTTTATTTGAACTGTGAAAATGACCCTGCTCAGTTCAAGCAGATCAATTAGTGACTAAGAGAGCCGAATCTGTCACCATCTATTGAATGGAAGAGCTGTTGGTTTCCTAGCAGTGCACCAGGAAGTGCATTTTTTGTTTCTACTTCTCAGCTTCTGGGGCAAGATAATGAACTGTGAGGGCTCCTGATTCATTAGGTAGACGATACCTAATGAATCAAGTATAGTGATACCTGATTCACGATACCTGAATCCATTCCACACCCAACCACATAGGAATGTGAAACAAAATATGCTTACTGCAATATAATTTATCAAGTGTTTCACTTTACATACATTAAAACGGTAAACTGATAAGCCTAGAGTATATGCATTTTTAAAATTTCTTTTCAACATGGAAACATTTGAGGGAGGGAATAGAGGAATTAGAAAATATAATAAACAGACAAATATGGGATAAGACTGTCTTTATGGAAATATATCAGGATTTTTCTAAAATTGAGTATTTAAGCAGCTCAAACCAAATGATTATTAAATTCCCTATTTAAACCCAGCAAACTGAAGTATAACGGCCCAATGTTGGTTTTAATTAGAAAAAGCTTTGTTTTGTTGCTATTTTTGGTTTAGTTTCTTAAATGCAGTTTCTGTGTTTATACTCTGGATACACTGAGTACAACAGCTAATTCAAAGAGATTTTTAAAGTCTCCTCTTTCCCTTAACTTTTCCCTGTTGTCAATAGCAAATAAAAAAACAATTTGAGTGATGCAAATATTTAATTACAGGCAAATTTATAAGTTTACAGTTGGATATTATAATGTAAGTGTGCTTTCTCATTTCTGTTTTGCAGCCTCTGAAGAACAACAAATACAGGATCTTTAAGTCCAGGTATGACTCGATTGACAGCTACCTGTCTTGCTGTGGGGAGAAGTACAACGACATCGATTTGACGATAGATGAGGAGATCAACAAGCAGCTGCTCGGTGCAGGTACTGATGTCTCTTTTAGACGCTTTTTAAAGTTATAGTTTACTTTACAATCTGTGCTCAGTAAAGAATTACAGGAACATGTGTATAAATACATAATGGTACTTCATACTGGTGCATTCAGGGGCACTGTTTCTTTGCAGCAAGAAGGTTCTGTGTTTGAATCCCAACCTGGGATTCTTTTGCATGCTCTCCCGTTGCATGCGTTGGTTTTCTCCCAATACTCCTTTCTCCCACAGTCCAAAAACACGTTAGGCTAATTGATCTAAATTACCTTTAGGTGTGTCTGCATGGTTCTATGTGATGTGAGGACTGATCACCTGTCCTCCAGCAAGGCCCCGCTCCTCTCCACCACCATGTCAGGACAAGCATGTCTACTTGATGTAAATGTCAATATGTCTTCTTTGCAGGGATTGACAAGCTTCTGGCTCAACATATAGCTCACCTCTTCATACGAGACCCACTCTCAGTCTTTGAGGAGAAAATACATTTGGATGATGAAAACGAATCGGATCACTTTGAGGTGAGGATTTTTAAAACTTCTTTCAGAGAAGCTAATCTCTTGCCACAAACAGAACACAGGTCTAAGCTCAGTCGGCGTTCATTTTTCATTCAGAATCTTCAGTCGACCAACTGGCAGACGATGCGGTTCAAACCTCCACCTCCGAACTCTGACATCGGCTGGAGAGTCGAGTTTCGCCCCATGGAGGTATTTGTGATATAGACGTTTGTTTATCTGGGCTTATTTTGGAGGACTTTTAATAACGAGTTACGTTTCTGGTTTTACTTTCCAGGTTCAGCTAACTGACTTTGAAAATGCTGCATATGTGGTTTTTGTTGTCCTGCTTACCAGAGTGATCTTATCCTACAAGCTGGATTTCCTAATCCCCTTATCAAAGGTATTAACAACTGCTTGAATACATTGTTTTTATTAAAATATTAGTTCTAAGATTTAAATCAAAATAAAACCTGTGATTTATCAGGTTGATGAGAACATGAAGGTGGCGCAGAAGAGAAACGCAGTCCAGGAGGGCATGTTTTATTTCCGCAAAGACATGTTTAAAGGTGGGCTCAACAGGAAGTGGAACTCTGTGTCTTTGAATGGTTCAGATGGAATTTACTGTAATGCTGTTTCCCAACAGGCTGCAACCCAGGCTTGGATTGTGCTGCTTCTTCTCAGAATGGCGTAGAGCTTGAGGGCAGTAACGAGGATTACACACTGATGAGCATCGACACAATCATCAACGGGAAGGTGAGTTTGTTCGAGACTAAACCTGAGTCAGATGAGTTCATCTCGTCTCTGCTATGCTGCTGTGTTGCAAAAGTATTCATACCGCTTAAACTTGTCACAGCCACAAACTTTAAATGTATTTTCTTGTGGTTTTGTGTGGTAGATCAACACAGTCATGCAATTGTTGAATTACATAAAGTTTTTACAATGGAATATTTATTTTATGTGAAATAAAATTCAGTTCAAACATTTGCCTATTTAGAACTCACCTAATCATCTAAATAGTGTTGCCCTGTATTTAATCTCAGTGTAAATCCAGATGTTCTGTGAAACTCCCTGAGGTTTGTAGGAGATAATTAGTGAACAAACAGCAGCATGAAGACCAGGGAATACAGAAGACAGGTCAGGGATAAAGCTGTGGAGAAGTTTAATGTTGGGTTAGATTATAAAAGACAAAGTCCTGAACTAAATCCATTTGAGGTATGCAAGTACATATCTCAACAAAACTGTGGCATTAGTTGCAGAGAAATATGCTTTTATAAACTATGCAAATCCATTCAATAAATTAGAATATTTTTGGAAAGTCTATTTATTTCAGGAATTTTGTCACCAAGAGAAACACGTTATGAGTGTTTGAAAGTTTTAATTTTTGACAATTATGATGATTTTCTGCTTATAGTTAATCAAAACATAACATTTAATATTGGAGTATTTTATCAAACCAATTAAAAAAGCTATAATTAAGTATTGTAAAAGCTGTTTATTTCCTCCTGCTTAGAGAATATTCACTGCTTTGTTTTTGTCTTTCACATAAAATCAGATATTTTTTGTGGTTGTAAGACTAAACCTAAAAAGTTTAAGGGTTGTGCTAAATCAAGGTATTTATATAACTGTCTATACTTTCCTTTACCCTATTTCAAGACATCAATTCACTTTTATGTTTACATCATCAGGAGGGAGTATTTCAAGGCCTTATTCCAATCCTTAACTCCTATCTGGAAAACATGGAAGTTGACGTTGACACCAGGTGCACTATTTTGAATTATCTGAAGCTCATCAAGAAACGTGCCTCAGGTAAAGTTTTTATTTAGAGTCTAAGAAAAAAAATGTCTGTGCTCCAATGTTCATTTATTCCCACTGATTCCATCCGCTGTTGATCCAAACAGGAGAACTGATGACCATGGCCAAGTGGATGAGGGAATTTGTTGCAAAACACCCTGAGTACAAGCAGGACAGTGTCATTACTGACAAGATCAACTACGACCTGCTCAAAAGGTGCGACAGGATTGCTAAAGGCGAAGAGCAGTGCCCCGAGCTTTTTGGTAACCCAGTCAACCGAGTGAAGTGAGAGAGCTCCAAACGCACGTCATATTATTTTTTTTCAATCATGCACGAAGAAGACAGACCAAATGAAAGAGGTCCAATTAAAAAGAATGCAGCTGCATGTGTGTGTTGTGAAGAAATACACCTGCATCACATGTGTGTGTATATACGCTGTATGAGATTTTTGTGATTACAGAATTATTTTTAATAGGACTATGGAAGGGTAATGTAATAGAAAATCAGATGTGTATTTATTTTTGTCTGAAAATTAAGCATATCTGTGTGAAATTGTAAATGTAGCAGAGATGTACAGTAGGCTATTAATCTTGTATCCTGTAAATACTGAACCATTTGCTCTTTAAATCATTAACAATTGTTTTTGTTTGTTGTTTTTCCTATTTGTTGATTAGACATTTAACATTTGGATTGATTTTTCTTTGTTTTGCATTTTGTTTGCTTTGTTCTGCTGACTTCTTAGAGGGACCTTGAAATTATTGTTGCATCCAAATGAAAATGTTAAGGCACTGTTTGCAACATGACTCTTTTTCCAAATAAATCTATAAATCTGTAAGTCATTTTATTTTCTTTGATTTTTTTTGTTTTTTCCTTGTTGCCACTTATATACCATACTAACAGCTACATAGTTCAAATCAGGAGACAAGAACTTAACTTTTTTTTTTTTACCAGATATAAGGATTTTAGAAACTATAGGTATAAATATATATCTATATGTATTAGCAAAAGCAAATTAACAGTAAAATAATTCAACATTAGACTCAGAATGTTGGATAGTTTTGTTTTTAGCAAATTCCTTTTAATGGGGAAATATTTTGACATCAAGTCACTTATGTAATTTTAGAGAGCTTAAAGTTAACAAAACCCCAGCCTTTAGTTTCTCAGAAATTAGAAAATTACATAAACCATTAAAAATGGATTTTAAAACACAATGCCAGACTAATTTAAAGTAATCAAGGTATTGTGCATTAAATACAATCAACACAGGAGTTACTTCATCAAAGTGGAATGAAATGTTGATCAGCCTGTTGCTTCATGAGGTGGTAAGGCAAGACCAGATTTTTTTAATAGCAGCCTTCAGATTATCTGGATTTTTGGGTTGGGTGTCTCTCATCTTCTTCCTGGTAACACCAAGTGATTCTGTTTCACGTCTGTCATGACTTTTCTTTTTCAACTAAACTTTCCATTTATAGGCTTTGTTATAAATTCCTGAACAGCATATGTCGTTAGCCATGACTTTTTGTGACTTACCCTGCTTGTGAAGGGTTTCTGTCTGCCAAGTAATACATCTATACAATATGAGTTCGATTCTTTTAGTTAAATTTCCAATATAAACTTTTTGATCATTTTCTAATTCATTAAGACGTGTGACTACATGGCGGCTGCATAGAAACAACTTGAGGTACATCATGAAATGTGTATGTCCAACCACAAGGTGGTGCTGTTGAGCCAGAGTCTGATACAGTGACAGATGAGAGTATTACCTCAATTTGACCTCTTAGATAAGATAATGATTATTGCTGCTGCAGACTTACCTAGTGGACACAGAGCTCTGGGAACATTTGTAGGTTTAGACAGATTAATTCTGATGTTTTAAAATTCCACATTTTAACTCTGAGACTATTATGATTGATCGCATGTAACACATTTTTATATGTCAATTTCTATGTAATGATGTTAATATGATAACCTATAACTGTCTAAAAATGCAGAGAATGATTAATAGCAGTTTAAATAACTTCATGGCAAGAGGAACCTCCCGCCAACAGGTTTGTTACTTTATTCATAATTTCATAATTTCTCCTTGAATCTTAATATGTCACCACTCTGAATGGAGAAGAAACCACACATTTTTGACCACAGTGGGAGGTCTAATGATTTGAATGCCTTTTTCTATGTAAAGTTGCCCTGCAGCAGGCTAGTGGTGCTCTAGATGAGGTCTATCTGAAAAATACTTAGCAAAGGTGGGAATAAGCTGGAATGAATAATGCATAAAATTTAAAACCCTATCATTTTGCATGTAAACTTATAAATTATGTTTGATTGAACAATACTGCAGCAGCACTTGTACAATCAAATGTAATTTATAAGTTTGAAAACAATCCCCCCACGGTGTCACAAATGACCTTTTTCAGCTAAATCAGAACAAAAAAGAGTTCTGTGTTTTGTGACGATTTATCACTACACTTTAGGTCCTTGAGCATTTTTTCCCCCATACAATGAGATGTTGCTAGTATTTCATATTTCAGCAGAGCTGATGCTGAGTGGGAGGTGGTTCCTGATCAGGCCACTAAAGCGACCAATCAGATCAGGTGACCAGGTTTTTCAGAAAGGGGGGCCCTCCGACTTTCTTCCACTGGAACAAGACATCTCTAAAGACTACAATGTGCTCAGATTTCAATTTGGCTTGGACAACATAACAGCTTGACAATATGTATCAACCTATTGATGCGTAATTTTTGGCATTGTATTAGATAAATAAATTACACATGAAGCCTCATTTTGTGTTAAAGCTACCAGTTGAAGTGAATACCCTGTGAATATAGTTTGTCATTCACAGAACAACATGCCATAGCATGTTGTCTGCTTTTTTCATGTTTTGTTATAAATGTTTATTTAGTCCAGTAGATAAAATCTTCCCTTCAAGAACATGGCACAACAAGAAATCAATCAATCAATACTGACAAGCTGAGCAAGGAGAGCATTCATCAAAGAAGCAGATGTCATAGATCTACACACAGATTTGATCTGCAGAGTGATATAAACATTCAAAAAAAAAAAAAAACAAGCAAAAAAATACTCAACACTAAAATGTGTAAAACAATAAATAAAAAAATAATCATTTTAATAAAATAAAATATGAAAAAAAAAAACCTTCTCTAATCAGGCTTAAGTGAGGGGATTGAAATAAATCCCCTAAATATACACTTTACATTTGAGTGTAGGATCACTCAAATATAAAAGTAGGGGAAAGGAAATTTTATTGGAAATGAAGGAAAAACATTTCCAATATCTAGATGGATTTGTTTAAAATATGATGGTGAAAATCCCCAAATGAAATGCATCCACTATGGACATCAATATATTTGTATAAAAAGATTAGAAGCTAAGAGTAATATTGCTAAAATCCCGTCACAAAACTATATTTGCTCGTATGTGTTTTGACTTTTGATGTTGCATTTTGTCTTTCACTCTGGAAGCAAACAGGCTGCAGTTAATGTAGCTTTTAAAAATCTACACACACCTGTTAAGATGGCAGGTTTAACACTTCTTTCAAAGATAATATCATCTTCATCAAACAACTCATGACCAGACAAAAACAAACTGCAATAATCTGGCTGAATAAATGAATATACCCTTAATATTATGCAGAGAAGTAAGGTTACGACCACAGCATTATGCAATATGTACACCACTGCAGAATTAAGACAGTCATCAACGAGTGGAGAAAATATCAAACAAGAGAGACTTAACAATAGCTGGACATTACTCCAAAATGAATGAGGAAACAGGAGATGAGCTGCCAAGAGGAGCTGCAGGAATTTTTTACCAAGACAGGAATGACTTGTGACAACAATCTCTTGTATTTTGCTCAAGTTTAGACTAAGCAGCAGGAGAGCAAACAAATGGCTTGTATTTCAAATAAAACATGCAGACCTGAATGAAATCTCCCTAAACGTTCTGAAAGAATGCATTATATTAATTACGTGGAAAAATTCCAGATTTAACTTTGGGAAACACTTCCGAAAGGTTGATTTGACACAAAGCAGTGAAGCAAATCAGCAAAAAAAAAAACAAAAGAAAACACCACTCCAGTGAAAATACAGTGGTGACAGCATCATGTCCTGGGGTTACATGGAACAGTTTTTGTCAATTTCAATTAAATTAATTTTAGTTTAATGATATAGAGCCTATTCATAACATATGTACCTCAAGGCTCTTCTCAAAAACACTCACTCCTCTTAGATGAGCATGTAGCGACAATTGCCTGCACGGCGTCATCAACTTTGCAGCAATTTGTCTGGGCATGCATGTTGCGACAGTGGACAAAACAACTTGCCTTCAACAGGAAGAAACGTCCAGTCATTCGTGGACCTGCCACGAATGACTGGGGTTTGAGGGAGCATACACACGCAAAACAGAAGCACTGAGCCAGGAACACTTACTATGTAAGAACTGTAAGAAAATTCAGCTGGATAGATGAGCTCTGAGCATGCTTCGAAGATGGAAAAGACAGTTACAGCGAAAGGTGGATGAAACGTATGAAAAACTCCAAATGCTGATCAACTTTGACCCAGAACCTGTGGCTGTCAGCTAGTAAGCTGAAGGTTAACAGGGTATTCAAAATATTTTCAAGGAAAATAAGACGCTACATCAGGTGCACAAAATGTCAATATTTGATCAAAAGTTGAACAATTTAAGGGTTGTGCAAGCAGATTACAACAGTTTTTACATCATGCAGTGCTGGATATATATTTCACATTAAATAAACGTTCTGAAATGACTAATCAGTCTAATTTGTTTTTATGTCCCAATATCCTAGGAGTTTGAAGGGAGAGTGGACATTCCAGAAATCCACAGCTCTATCTTGTTGCAATTATGTTCATTTTCTCCTGCTTTCTGTACAGAGGAAAAATGTGATCTCATTGTGTTGTTTACCTAAAAGTATAGCATGTTGAAGCTGTACTAAAATCAGTTATTAGTCAAAATATTAATACTTTGGGTGTTTTTATGGGACCTAGAATGAAATTGTTCAAACCAGGAAAAAGCAGACTTCTTTGAAAACAATAAGAAAAGTGACTTCTGCCCCATGTTCCACTGCAACGTTGTACACCACCTTTGCCTCCTGTGAAACATTTGGTATATTTTTTTTGAATTTCAGCAGAACTGATGTGGAGTGGCGGGCGTGGCTTGATCAGGTCAGAGGAGCTGACCAATCTGAGCAGAGCGGGCTCTGTGGGAGGGGAGGGCTTAACTTTACCGCTTTATGGTTTTACAACCCTAAAAATTTTCTTATCACAGATCAGAGAAATAAAAAATAAAAAAATAAAAAAAGCGAGATACTGCAATTACAAAACGTTTTATTCAGAAACAAAAAAAAACATGGCAATAAAAAAAGAGGGATTTTTTTCTATAAACTAGTAAATTTATCTTTGGAGGCTGGATGCTGCTTCATCAGAGGATAATTGAAGGGTAGTGGATGTAAAATTGATCTTGATAGTTTAAAACGGATGCAGAGATATATTTTTCTCCTTTTTCTGAGAAGTCTTCTGACTCTTCTTGACACCTCACACCCTCCCTGTCTTCACCTGCTTCCCTCTTGTCTAGAGTCCATCTCCAGTAGTCCTCCTGACCATGGCCTGATGTCATCCTCTTGATAGTGAGTGGCATTGCGACACAGCAGGTCACCTCCTGGCTATAACCCCAGCGCAGGGCAGCGGGCCAGGCTGTGTGTTCCTCCCACTCCTCTCCACAGATACAGACACACACACTCCCGCACACGCAGAGAGCAAAGCAGAGCGGCACCGTGAGCTCAACCCGGCCCGCCAAGGTTACTCATCAGTCTGCTGCACTCAGCTGCTTCTCCTCCACGTTTCCTCCACAGACCCTGCCTGGTGAGTCTTGTTGTTTCCCCCCTCTCTCATTTTAACATTCTTCACTTCGCTTCGCCGAAGCGTCTGAACTTTAAAGCCGGACAGCGGTCATTTATTTAAGTAAAGTTTGTGTTTTTATTCAAGTAATTCATCCCAGGGAAGTTTGCTGCGATTAATCAGATTGTTATGTAACTGTAGCGACCGCCATCGGCTCGGCTCTTTCAGTTTCACCGGAGGCTGCTTGGTTTGTTTTCCATTAGAAAGTGCAGTTTGGGCTACACGCGTGAGCCTGATGTGAAATTACTATTATACAACAAAGCGGTGATCCGAGGAGCCATGTCTCCCACGATGGACGCTTCGAAGCCGGCAGAGGAGCTCACTTCACCGGCGGAGGAAAGTTAGGAGAGCTCCTTATAAAGGAAAAGTTTGGAGCCTTCTTGAGGTTTATGGTCTCCACTCTCGGATGTTGCCAGATGTTTTGACATTTTCAAGTTTAGCTTAGTCGATATTGAAGCATTGCAGCGAGCGACTGCTATTATGTTATGTAATATTTGGACAGTCATTTATACATCATAGTCAAATGCTTGCAGAGTGACCTCATCTTTCGGGACAATTCTTAATTGGCTAGAGGTTTGGACTTTGACTAGGCCATTCCCACACTCTGGCTGCATTATCTTGTAGGATAGTGTAGCTGAATAATGCTGTGATGACACTGATTATGAAAAACCCAAATTTTCATCCACTGTGGAAATGCAGGGTATGGAAAGTCCATGTTGTTAGCATGTATAATTTGGATCACCTAGGATGTTGCCATGACGACCGTGATTTAATGTCTTATTCAGCTCTCTCCTAAAGTCTTATATTGTCACTCTGGTTGTTTGTTTATGATCGCTGTCCTGCTTTTTGGGTTTTGTCCAGCATTACCTCCATAATTATCTCCATCCATCTTCCCATCTACTCAGACCAGCATCCCCTCAGCATGATGCTGCCACTTCGTTTCAGTGTTAGTTTTCTGAATTCATACGGAGGCCAAGAAAGCTTCTTCCACATGTTTTCCCATGTCTCCCACCTTTAATTTGGACTTCTCGTGGCTTCTGTCCGAACAACGGCTTTCTTCCTGCAGCAGTTGTCCCGTCAACAGAGTTTCCCACTCAGCTAATCCAGAGTTTGATGGACTTGTTCTTGGCTGCTTCCCTGATTAATGCTTTCATTACCCAGTTTGTCAGTTCAGGTGGAGAACAATGGCTTGGGGTGGCCATTCTGTTTACATGTGTTGATAATACTCAGCAAGATGCTAAAAGCTTGAGATATTGTTCTTTAAATTTAAATCACTTTATCCCTGACCTGTATGAGGTGTTCTTCTATTAGCTAATTAACTAATTAGATTAGTTCTGAAGGCAATTTTTTATGTATTTGTCTTTCTTTATTTCATACATGTCAGAGAAAGGGGAAAAAAAATCTGAAAAATATAAACAAAACTTTCACATTAAGTTTGAGAAGGAGCTAGAAGTAGCCAAAGCTTGTTAAATCTTGTCCAAATATGTCCGACATTATAGATTTACACACATCTAATTTTTACTCCGCGTCACAATTTCTACTCCTTCAAAACTATATCTGCACAGTTACAGACAGGTCAGTGTAAAAGTGATTTTTCACCTTCTTTCCGTGCTCACCGTGCATGCAGACTGATAGTATATCTTTTGTTTTGGCTCCGGTTATGGCCGCTCCGGTTATGGAGTTGCAGCCTAACATGTAACTGATAGTCAGAGCAAGGGCATCACTGAGGTAGAGCTGACCGAAATAAGCCAGGTGTGGAGAAACGCAGCCGTCAGCAGTATTCTTTATTATCTCTCGACAGCGGTTTAACCCACTGAGTTTGACCTGTCTGTTCACTAGGATAAAGGAGGAGGCTATATGAACAAAATGTCTCCACAAACACACATTATGCATTTATTACCTAATTGATCATGTTGTTTCAAAAGGCTTCAAAAAGCATACTGGCTTCTACTTTTCTGATCTGAAACATTAGTTTCAAGGGATCATCTCCTCTGGTCAGGGTAGGAACCAAATATCATCTTGCCTGAAATTTACCCCAGAAAGTGTTTCACTCTCTCTAAACTTGTGTAGTATATTTTGCTTGCTGTTTTTTTTTAATTATTATTCAGATCAGGAAATACTAGCAGCAGTTTTTGTGGGTTAAAGTCTGGGGGTTAGGAATCATCAATTATGGGGTTTTGTTATCTTCTTCAGAAGTCAAAATAAATAACATAAACTATAATAACAGGTGGAAAACTTTTTTTTTTTTTAACTTTTGTTGATGCTACTTCTTTTGCCATCGTTCCCCTAAATGAATGAATGCTTGTGGTGGATTTGGAGTCGGCCCCAGGGGCACACAGAGAGACAGAAAGCAATGATTTATTCAAAGAAGAATTTGCAAGTGTGAAAAAGAAATAAGAGGAACTGGAAAAGCCCGCAAAAGAGCTCCGACAAGGAATGATGTGTGTACAATTGTTGGGGCGGTGACATGGGGACACGGGAACCAGGTGAGAAGGTGAGAGAAAACGACTTATAAACACAAATTACGCAGGAAAGATAAACACTGTAAAGACAAAACAGCAATTTATTAAATGCAGCACCAAAAGATTAACAAAGCTTACAATGCTTGTATTCACAAACTCATAGTCAGAGTCTCTTCCATTGCAATTTTGTGGGCACACCATCATCCCAGAAGATGGTGTGCAAGTCATTCTTTCATTTCATTTTCTATTGAACACCTTGAATTTTAAATCTGTTATATTTGCTTTCTTCCTTTTAAAAGAACTTGAAGGTTTTTCTACCAACCTTTCACCCTGTTTTGCATTTAGAGCGTAAATAAACAGCTCTGTGCCTCGACTCTCTCGCTCATATTATATATATATATTGCATGAGTTCCAGTGTCTCACAGAGGAAATAAACTTTACAGAAAACATGCTGTGTCTCCCGATATGCTTCCAGGCAAGAACGCAGGTGGTTACGCAGCGAGCGACGCAGCTGTCTGGGATGTAGTGAAATGCTTTTTAATGCATTTCAAGAAAATACATCACAAAGAGTGCAGACTATGTAATTCTCTCAGGATGTTGAAAATAGTATGACTGGTCATAGTAGCTCTGGGGAAATACCGACTCTAGGCTGTTTTCTTGAGTGACCAGGTTTCTTGGATGTATTCAGCTTTTCTCTCAGCAGCAGCAAAACATTATTGTTGAAACTTTACAATAAAGATAGAAGCTTTCTTGCTCTCATTTTAATCTTCCCTGAACAGTAGGAAGAAAATTGGGAGATATTCAGCGTTGAATCCATTTATCTGTATTTTTGTATTGATTTTTGTGAGGTTAATGCGACCAGTCTGACCTGAGACCCTTGAGTTCACGCTGTGCTGCCGATTCTGCTGCTCACTCTGGTTCTGAGTAAACTACATAGCATGGACATTTATTTGGTGAGCTTCAAAGATCAATAGCACTGAAAGCCAACTGTATGTTTGACGCTTCAGCTTATGGCTTTGATGACCTCTGCAGAATTACAGTTTAAGCGAATCACAGAGTTAACCATGTGACTGTTGTCATTCCTGAATTCCTTCGAAGTAACATTTGGAGTCGGATTGGTCTTTCTTCTTTGCACCTGCATTCACGGGTCTTCTTGGGTAAAAGTTGTACTACACTCACTACAGAAAAAAAGTTCAGCTCTACTCTCTGTTTAGCTTTCTTAATTTAGATTTTCAGAGAAGGGATGTAGACCCATGCTTAAACTTTACATTCAGTGTGTTTTAAAGGGATTCCATGATATAAACTAACACAAAGTTGTGGATGTTGTAATACAGAAGGGAAATTAAACACGGTCTTCAATATTTTTCAAGAATACAAATCAGAGAAGTGTGGTGTGCTCCACATGGGTCATTGATAATCACTTATAGCTGCAATTGCAGCATCAGTTCTTTGACCTGTTTGGTTGCTATTTTTTACATTTCTTATTTTGGCAAACTCAGTCGGACTGGTTGGTTGGGCCGTAACTCCTTCCCTGTAACAACAAGATGATATTGTATAACCTTTGTTTTTACTTTGCATGCTATGTTGACAATTTTTTTTACTTGGGTGCGAAGATTTAAGCAATCATTCTTTAGCTTTGCTAGACATTAAGTATTATGTACTATGTCGCCAATTAATTTTTATCTCCACATTGTGTTTACAGGTAAAAAATGGAATCCTTAAATCACAAACTAAATGCCTACTTTGAAACATGGATGGGTCCTAGAGGTAAGAGGATGTTGGAAAAGCCTTGATGTTCATTCAAACACCAATAAAATGATTCCTCTCTGCTTTTTCACCCTCTAACCTTTCTTCTCTAATTCATCTCACTCGCATTCCTCTTTATCTCCGTATTTCAGATAAGAGGGTGCAGGGAATGCTCCTGCTCGACGGTTACCTACCAACCTTTGCACTCACCGTCATCTACCTTCTGATCGTGTGGATGGGGCCCAAGTACATGAAGCACAGGCAGCCATATTCCTGCCGAGGCCTCATGGTGCTCTACAATCTGGGAGTCACCTGTTTGTCCTTCTACATGTGGTATGAGGTGAGCAGAGTGCAGAGACGTGACGAAATGAGTCAAAACAGTGCAAAGTCACAACAAAGATGCATAGAAAAGCATATGCATCTTCTGTCATTTTTTAATGTTTCAGATAATCATAATAACATAATATCAGACAAAGATAACTTGAGTTAATATGAAAATGCAAAAAAAAAAAATGCTGAAAACACAACTGCCCAACTTGGTAAATCATGAATAACCTATGATTAACAATTTAATTTGGATCACTGAGTTAATTCTTTTTTACCCACTCACCTGTTGAAGTAAATTCATATCAGTCTGGAATAGATTATAATGTTATTTTCAAGACTTTGGGACTCCAGCAAACCTCACTCGGGAACCGTCATCAACAAATGAAAACATTTAACAGGAGTTCCTCCAGGAGCTCACAAAGAGTTCACAGTAAAACCCCAGACCACCATCTAAAGCACTTTATCTCACTTGACTCGGTGAAGGTCAGTTTTCATGACAATAACACATAAAATGGGCAAAGAAAGCATCCTTGGAGGAGTCCAAAGGTGAAAGCCATCGGTTTGGGACCTTGGGTTTACATTATGGTGGCTTAAATAGCCAAAATAACAACACAACCATTAGTTTAATGGTTTAATGGTTAACATTTGTTTGATGATCTGAAACATTCAAGATATTTGCACCACATTCCTCACTTGCCCAGCGATTCTTTGCTCTTTTTTAAACCAAAATAAGATCTTTCTCAGCCCTTTAAACAAGATGATCCTGAAGTCAGGAGACTGTTAGTTTATCTTAGCATGAAGCCTTAAAAACTATGGGCATCAGCAGGTGTTAGGATAAAAACATAATCCAGCTGTAATGAATCTTCACATCTAAATTAGAGAAAAAAATATTTCAACCATTTCTTCACTGCTGCTCTTTGTCTTGATTGTGTCTCACTAAAACCTGTGGCCGAGGACAATGTTATCAGGAAAAGACAAGAACACAACAGGATGTTGATAGGCTGACTGTTCTAGAAATCAAAACTCTCACATGTCCTGATTGACGTCAGCACAACCCTATATTTCTCTGTGTTTATTTTCTTTAAAGCAGCTGACTAAGCTGCTGAAATTGATAGATACAGTGATGTAAGCATACTTGTGCGTATTTGGCAAGTGGGCATAGTCTGAGCTGTGACAGCAGCAAGGATGTATATTTGTCGATTTGTGTTCTGTTACACAGATGTAGCGTTTGTGTGCAGCGGTCTTGAGTATCTGTCCTGCCGTTCACATTCGGCTTCCAGTCTTGTCGTCTGCATTGCGTAAGGTCCCAGTGAACAGTTGGCCGTTTTATTCATTAAACTCTGGACTATGTGAATGGCCCAGTCCCAGGGTGAACTCTTAGTGGGCCAAATCTGATGTCACCTGATGTGAATCAAAGTGCAGAGCAGCTCTCTGCTTCCTGTCGGCCCGCCAGCGCTCAGTCGATATTCAGGCTCTAATGTGTTTTGTTTAATATGCCGGATGGTCATTGTTACAGAGAGGTTAATGTCTGTGTCCACATAATGAAGCAATTAAAACTCAAAACAGAGTTAATCTTCATTCTGTTGACACTTAAGCAATAGCATTTTGTTGGCTTTTCATCCACAGGCGGTGAATTGATGTATTTTTACTTCCATGTTCTTTGGACAAAGGCATCTCTCTTTTTCTTTTTTGTTTTTATCACATTCAGCTCTCTCTACAGTTAAACCCTTAAAATAGATGTATTATTTTCTGCAGTATCACAAAAGATTTTTAGTAATTTTATTGCTGTAGCCAAGGTAAAGTTCAGCAGCCCCTTTTCAGCCAGCTAACCAGCAGTGCACAGCAATAGATAGAACAGAGGCAGGAATACCCTCTTGTCACTCTTGTACTCATTCTGAGTAATTGTCCCATTTATAAAGGAAAGCAAAAAATACAATTAAACCATCCTATGACCTCTGATGAATTAAAAAGTACACAAAGCATTAAAAATGTTTCACTTAAAATTGCTCTACATCAATTGCTTGGGATGCCACTAATTACGGCAATAGCTGTTTTGTTTGTTAAAAACAAATATTTACTAACATGATTGCAAGAAACCAAACATATTTAGACATTTGCACATGCCTTTGCATTGTGTTATATTGTAACATATCCAAAACAAAACAGCTAAAAGAAACACTTGTATTTCTTTCCAAACACTTACTGATCAGCAAGGTGTTTTCTATTTTTCATTTATTTATAAATTGTTTCGCTGTAGAAACAATTTATTTGACAGACGTAAAAAAAAGAGACGTGTGTCTCTCAGCTGGATCATCAATCTTCTTTTGGGGCTTGAAGGTTCTGTGGTTTTATCATCTACGGTTCATGGACAGCTCAAACCAGAGTCAGCAACTCATGCCAGGTCAATCCAACCTTTAGTAAGAGATAAGAAACTTTATCTGCTTTTCTAAGTTGCTCTGTATTGATGTGTTTGTGTCCTTACTACAAAAAGGAAATAAGTCCCAACACCAAATCTTTATGCTTGAGCAGTTCTTTTAGGCTCCTCGCCGTCGTTTTGTTGCCTTCATTGTTGCTGATTTTACAGCCAACTCATTCGTCGTTTATCTGAATGGCTTCCTCTGCAGCTTGCTACGACTGCATGGTACGGTGGATACAACTTCTACTGCCAGAACACTTACAGCGCACCAGAAGTGGATGAAAAGGTCTTAACAATGACGCAAACTTATTGTTTATCACTGCATGCTGTTTACTTTTGCATGGTATTGTAATAATGATTTGTTTCGACTCGCTTTAAGCAAACAATAGCGTAAAGATAAATACTGATAAAAGTGAAAATATTTTTATGACCACTTGATTTGATCTATTTTGATTGGGGATTCATAAAATTAGCCTACATTAACTTTATGTTGTTCTGAACTAGAATCTACCTCTAGAAACGCTATTGTTTGTTTGTTTGTTTTTATTTGTATTTGTGACATTCCGTTGTGCTGTGACCCTCTTCCAGATCATAAGTGTCCTTTGGTGGTACTACTTCTCCAAACTGATCGAGTTCATTGACACCTTTTTCTTCATACTACGGAAAAACAATCACCAAATCACATTTCTCCACGTCTACCACCACGCCAGCATGCTGAACATCTGGTGGTTCGTCATGAACTGGATACCCTGCGGTCACTGTGAGTGTTTTACTCAGATTCACTCTCCGATGCCTCCAGAACCCTTTGTTTTGTTTCGTTTTTTACCATTTGGCCCCTTAATAGAGCTAAATAATTCAAGAGCTTCCTCGTTAAAGTCACGTCTGAAAGCAGTTAGTTCTCCCTGCAAAGTTGAAAGGGTACACTCACCTGAAAACTGCAGCTCTGCGTGAAAAGCTTTTTGTTTGTGAGCTTTTCATCCCGAGAAAGCTTTAGGAATTATTCATGTGTCTTTTTTTAGTGTTTGATGCAGATAAATAACTTCATGTCTCTCCTCAGCATATTTCGGGGCCTCCATGAACAGCTTTGTCCACATTGTGATGTATTCCTACTATGGCTTCGCAGCCATTCCCGCCCTCCGACCGTACCTCTGGTGGAAGAGGTATATCACCCAGCTGCAGCTGGTAGGTTCACTCACAGCAATCAGTTGCTTTTCTTGAATAAAGCAGTAAGTCGACATCACAGAGACACACAGAAAGGACCCCGCTGAAATACCTGCCCACATTTTTGTAATGTAAAAAAGTGAAACCATGATAAATCATGTCAAAACTTGTCCTCTGTTACAATTCAATGGGAAAACAAATCTAGTTGAATAAGCATGCACACCCTTACACAAACTTGTTGAGTTCTGTTCCCCACATCTTAATTTGACATTGTTTGCCCAGTCTGCCAGGCAAAAGTTTGCCAAATGTGTCAAGCTGAAAGGACATCTTATTCTTTTTCTGTATCATTTTTCTGAATATTTTTCTGCCAGCTCAGTTGTATTTCAGTGTAAGCACGGTTTCATTCTACCGATGCACAGGGCCGTTTTTGTGTTTTTGAAGCTTTAAGCTGTGAGACATTTTCAGCTTTTCGTTTTTCCTCAGGCCGCTTCCTGCATTTTGACAAAGTTGTGGCCTTGAGTCCGCTAGATACATGGAGAGTTTGAGCATTGTTCAGATTGAGTTATATTGTAGCTGTGACTATGTGAAATAGTGTTACTCTTCTAAATGAATTTGCTGCCTGTTCGATCATCATGCTCTCTGAAATGGAAAGTTTGTATGCTGATAACTTCTTATTCACTGTATTCTAAAGTGTCATTTGAATGGCCTAAAGACCTTGGAGGATTTTTGCTGGATCTATTTGTGAGAATATTTCTGTCCTTGATGAAGTTTTGTTGAAGAATGTTTCCCAAGGTGGACAGACACCACAAACCTATAATAGGTGGCTATATGAAAATAGGAATTCAGTGTCAATAGAAAAAAAGGATAATTATTGTGTGTCTGCTGAGCCTTTTAAAAATAGCAAACAGCAGTTGTTTTATTGTTCTATTTAAAAAGCTGATACAGACTCATTAGTCTGTTCGTCTTACCTGTTCTTCAAGCTTTTCAGTGTTTGCACCTTTTCTTGTTCTCACCGCAGATCCAGTTCTGTTTGACCGTGACGCAGACGGCGTTGGCAGTGGTCTGGCCGTGCGGCTTCCCCATGAGATGGCTGTACTTCCAAATAAGCTACATGTTCTCGTTCATTGTCCTTTTCTCAAATTTCTACGCCCAGGTGAGATTCTTTTGCCTTTTAAAATGTAAAAGTCGAAGATGTATACAAGCATTTTTCATGCACCAAACTTGCTGAGGATGCACTCCAGTTGTTTTATGTTCTATCCAGAAGTGGATTATGCAACAAATAAATGTAACAGAAAAAATGAACCGTAGAAAAATATAATTCTGAAACTATCTTTTAATCCAAAATTTGGGGTTCAGAGTAATATGAAAAGCAGTGCTTTCCTAACAGGGCTTTTTGTGTGGAATAAATTCAGACTAACCTATTTTTATACTAGTAGATGGAAGATGCAGTGAAATCACACAGGTGTTAATTATGATTCTAGAAATCCATCCTGATTCCTGGAAAGGTGGAAAGCCTTATGAGAACCATTTTAAGGCCGTTCAGAATTAATTATTGTTGTGACAGCAAAAACTGTCACAACTAAAATGTTGCATTGCCACATTTTAGTCGCCCATGTTTTTATAAGGAGTTTTTATAAAGATTACCTTAGTTATACTGTAAATCTACCCTAAACTATATTCAAGTGTTTATTGTTATGTAATCAATATTCTTAGGAGACAAAATGTCCTTTATGCTGTTTGCATATTTTATAACATAGATATACAGTCTGTTACATCATAAACCATATTATTAAAGTGCAATTTAACCTTTTACCTCGCTTTGTTTTCAGAAGTATACATATATGTAATTGAAAACGTACTCCTTAATTAATTTGTTTGTTTTATTTTCTTTCTTTCTACTACAGACTTACAAGAAGCGCATCGATTCTCTAAAGAAGGAGCATCAGAACGGTTCCACTGCGTCGGTAAACGGACACGCCAACGGAACGGCGTCGATGGAGCACACAGCGCCCAGAAAGCTCAGGGTGGATTGATATTTGAGAAACTACCACCAGTTTCCCACTGTAGCCCGTTAGTTTATGCTGAGTTATATGTATATTTTTATCTAGAATAGACCAGACCAGCACTTACTTCAGATAAAATAAGCCATAGCCACAGATATCACATGCAGAAACTTTTCCTTTATTTCCCTCACATAAATACAAAATAGGTCTGAACTACTGAATCATTATAGCTCTAAGTGAAGAGTACTGTAGTATTCCTGAATCTTCACACTGCACCTCCCTCGCCTTTTGGTCCGTTAATTGCTAAGAAAAAGCTCAGTGCACACCAACATACAGTCAGAAAAATTCAGCAATGCTTTGCACAACAAAGGTCCAAAGAATAACAACAGAGCGTATTGGCAGAATATTTTATAGCACATCGTGATATCAGTTTAAGGGACGCTTTAAAACAAACAGCAATTAGTATGTTTTTTTTATAGTGTAACTGCAATATGATACATATGTGTCTCACTTTATCTTATTCCTTCTTGCACGGTTGCATAATCCAAACTTTTAGTCTCAGTCAGGTTCTTTTTTCAGGTCGGTTTGAAATGCCGAACTGTCTCATCACGACCAAAGCGTTGCTCATATTAGTATTCAGGTTAACTGGTCACAGCGTGAAAGGAGAGCTACTGTGTTTTCAAAAGCAGGACAGTAAATGATCCAACTTTAAAGGAGTTTTGTCAGAACATTAATTCTCCTTTCACACTGTGTTGCATCGACTCAATTATTCGTCTGAGAAATTATGCAGGGCATTATGAGAAATGCAAAAAGCTTAAATGTTTTGTTGTCTGTTGTTTCTGGGCAGTTGCATAAGCTATCAACACTACATATTTTTTACCTCAATAAGCTGATGTTCAGAAACTTCTGGAAAAAAAAGTGAGTGCTGAAAACTCTTCACATGACTGAATAGTTTGGTATCAACACTGCATTACAGTTTTAATGGTACTTAAAAATCTAGATTTATCCCTGAATGTAGAACATCAGAAGAAAATAAACATTTTTTTTCAATCAGAAAAAATTTGTTTCAAATCCTATCTGTGAATGGCATTAGTAGTACAGGTATGAGTAACTCTGCTTGCTCTTTAATAGATGTGTTTTGCAGCAGACGTTTTGACTATTGAATGGCTAAAAATAGCAAAGATTCCTCTCAGTAATCCAGTGAACCTTAGCAGTATGCAGACCAGCAGCAGCACCATCTTACAAAGGGAGGCAATGGAAAAAGTTAACAGCGTTAACCGCTGTTAACTTTTTCTGTTAGGACAATTCGAGAAGGTTGCTTTGAGAAAGCAACCCTCTAAAACCACATCAAAACATTTCAAGCACCTTACATTTTTAAACAACACACATGCCAAAGTATTTTCCATGCAATATTAATGTTTTATATGGAATTTCAGTTTTGGAATTCAATATTTATCTAGACTCAAACTGTGAAACAAACATTTATCATCCCAACTTTCCCAGAATCATTAATCAGCAAAATGTTGAAGTTAGCTACCAGATCCAGCAGTGTGGTTAAGGCTATTTCACTCATTTCTTTGACATCTGGACCAATTTTGTCAGTAATACTTTGACTTGTCAAATCGGGACTGTACTAAATGCAATAAAAAAAAATTTAATAAACCTTGGCTATCCAATTTGGTGATCAGACCTTGCTGTAGAGGTTAGCATACTTTTGCTTTTCTAATACAATAATAATAATAGAAATATATAAAATTTGACTTTTAAGGCCACTCACGTGTTAAAGCTTATAGCATTTCTATAAACGTGCTGCCTTCTGGACCAGCTAATATATTTTGTCACGCAGCTTAGAATGTTATATTGTAATTTTCTCTAATCAAATTCATCAAATGTGTTTAGTTCCTTCAGAATCCCTCATGGTGATTTGTATCTCACTAACAACTGAAAATCAGAAATGCTCAGTTTTTGTAAAAAAAAAACATATGGCAAGTTGATTTTGATAGAAATAAGAGAATTGGTCAAACTGTAGTGCGTAAGGTTGCAGACGGCACCCTTAGACGCTGCAGAGTGAAACACCCACCCTGGCTGAGTCACAAATCAGCTTACAGACTTCCACTTTAGGTCTGATGGGTTCAGACAGAGCCAGGCTGGATGTTTCCAGCTAAAATGTCCGGCCCGGTTAACTCACTGCAGCTTGCAGGGCACACACGTAGGTAATGACTCAGTAAGACGCTGCCCAAACACGTAGACCTCCGTTCCCTCCTCAGTAGTTCGGAAATGTGAAAATCAGCATCAAACAAAGTCCACATTTCTCAACGCAGTAGACGTGGCCCACGTGTAACTGCTGATATTATAAAAACATGCCATAACTGTAGCTGTTTTTGTTAAATTTCAGGTGTATCTGTATGTATTTATGAGCAGAGTTAGCACTGGTTTAACTCATAAAGAAGGCAAAAATGAATGTAATGGTATAATATATATATATATAATTTCTTTATTTTTGTTTTTCTGAGGTCTGGTGTAAATTTCAGGTGATATGTTATCACTGATGCTTTACTTACTGTAACACATTAAAAACAAACCACAAGTCTGACCAATCACGGCATCCAGCATAACTTTTTTTTCAGGTGGAAAATAACCCTAAAGACATAAAAATGAATAATCTTTCCCTGGCAAAAATGAAGTAACATCTGTATCCGTTACTGTAGATACAGTAATGGATACTGTGTATTGCAACACAGACTAAGAACTGTGTTGCAATAATTATTACTAAGTGATTTGTCGACTAACGTTTGTTGGCTTTAGTTTGATAACTTACTTTGAAACTTACAGGCAACTTCAAATGGAAACTTTGCTTGGAAGCTGTAAGAAGTTATAAATTTGTATCAAGTACTAACTTAAGTGATCAAATAAATATTTCTGTTTTTGTTATGTTTTATACTCCTTGTCCCTCTCTATGAGAAAAGTTAAAAGTTAGGATGCTGAATATAAAAATGAGATCAATAGATTAAATGTTACATTTTTTTTCTCAATGTTTTCCTGACAACGGCTTCCACCCCTTGTGAACTTTGAGCGTGACAGGACCAAGGTTTCACACATTTTTGGCATTCTTGGTCATAACACTCTGAACCTGATAACATTTGTAACTGATTTGGTTTGGCAGACTCAAACCACACATTGTGAACAAAGAAAAATTAAGATACATTTTCCGAACACTGTTCCAGAGAAAGAAAGAAAGAAAGACTTGCTTCTCGAAGACTTTTTCGCTCTGACGTTCTTACCTCACACACAGTGTGAGTGGGCTTAGTGCACTGGAGTGTGACACACTGCACCACGTGTTGGGAGCACAGAGAAACTCATTGTGAAGTTTCGTGGCATGCTTCCCAGGCAGTATTTCAAATAGATACTCCCTGATTTTCTGAAGCCGTCGTATGAGGCAGCAGAGAAAGGTTCAGTGTATGCTGCCCTCCACATTTCTCGACACTTCTGGTGAAGGTGTGTAAAAGCCTCGGAAAAAATAAATCTGCTACTCCCGTTGTCACAGAAAATTTGAAGGGTATATAAAATCATCATTTTCACCACTTTTCATTCTCAGGTAAAGTGGTGAAAATTATCCCGGTACACACTTCCATGTTAGAAATTGAGAAAAAAAAAATTTTTTTCCAAAGACTTGCTGAAATAAGACATCAGGGTGTGACATGGACAAAGGTAGTAATAGCAAGATCTCTAGATCAGCTACAACTACATAAGGCAAATATGGTGAGATGGAGGAAGTTAATAAAACTGTTATTCCTGTAATTTAATAAAACATTTTTTTTAAATCAGTCCAAGGGCCACACATTGATCGCTTGGATCAATTGTTTAAAACAATACCCTGCTGTATTGTTCTAAACGTGGAAGCATTTTAACTTTTACATCAGTTCATTAAAAGCTTCTGAAACAGCTAAAGGCAACAAATAATTTTATCCTTTTTTTTTTTTTTTTCCTCTGTAAATCCCTTTGGCTCTGCTTGTGTTTGGTTCTCAGAAAATACATGGATTATACTGATGCGTTCAGCTGTAGGACAAATGCAGTAAGTCAGAAATCAGATCTGTACTGTCTGTTCACCGGGGTTGTGTAATAGGATCTCCATGACTTTTTCACGAGTCATCATTTTATCGCCACAGCTGTGCGTGCACAAACAAATGTATTTGCATTGTTACATATTGCAATACCAAGACCCTTTTAATTTTCATCTCATTTATTTGAGGAAGAAAGTGCACAATGAAACAAAAAAATAAAATCACATTCATTGCTTGAAACAGGTGGGGAAGTTTGCTAATCAGTGTAGCTTTCAGCAAATCACTGTAATTTCTGATTATCAGAAAATAAGCAGCATCCTAACAGGCAAACCTGAAACAAAACA
The DNA here is from genome assembly GCA_903066815.1 of Brachyrhaphis roseni. NCBI lineage: Eukaryota > Metazoa > Chordata > Actinopteri > Cyprinodontiformes > Poeciliidae > Brachyrhaphis > Brachyrhaphis roseni. The sequence continues at coordinate 30,118 of CAEFZY010034340.1, forward strand.
TGCTGGCGTGTGGGGAAACATGAGGGCGTTAGAGGCGACACCATAATCCTGCTACAGCACAAACTGCACAGACTGAGGAGGATTTGTTTTTGTTTAGATGGCGAGTTAGCTTCTTCTGTGATTTTCACGGGATCATGCACGGCTGTATCTGCTCCTTACAGCGGCTGCTCGGAGAAAGCGGTGTAGCTCTTCACTCGTGCAAAGAAGAAGGGCGTGTACATCCTGTCGAGGTCAAATGTTGTGATGACAGTTTCCCCAGTCAACCTGAAAACATGATTACGGTCAATTAAAAACTATAAATGCAGGAAGAGATTTTTTTTTTCTGCTGATTTATGATGGTACTCTGGAGTCTTACTTGTAAGTGATGTGGCAGGAGTGGTGGATCCACACAAGCTTACTGAAACTCTGACGCCCTCTGGAGGTCAGATGCAGCCCCACATGGAAGGCGTGCTCAGCCTCGGGAGCCTGGTTCCGCCTGCAGAACCGATTTCTTTGAAACTCGGTCGCTTTCTGCGAAGAAACGACAACGCTTACAAGCCGATTCAGGACCTGAAAACTCACCCGGAACATTCAGGTTCGAGTTTATTTGTACAGCACATTTCAGCCAAAAGGCAGTTTAAAGTGTTTAACAGGCAATAAACATTCCATTTTGTCAAGTTTGGTCATCAATGAACATCAAATATGCTGATCATCACCATTTCACACACAAATGTTGGAAAAATTAACAACCACAAAAAAAACCCCCAAAAACTTTACATCCTCCTTTTTCTTGCAGACGACAGCAAAGACTTTGGTTTGGTTGTCCGTCTCTTGTGACAGACGGAAATGACCGAGCAGAACAGAATCCATTCTGTAAGAGGAAAGACAATTGCAGCGGTCACAATGGCTGATGGTATTTCTGAGCTTGTAGAGCACAGAGCTGTACCTGATGTTTCTCGTACGCAAGCGGGGGACGACAGACAAAGGGTCCTCGGGGGTGGTGAGCATCAGGACAAAACCATCGGGGAAGAACCGGAGGTACCTTGAATGGCAATGTCAAAACATATCGGATAAAGGTTTAAACTTTGTGTGGTTAGCCTTTTAATTGAGACACGAATAAACAGTAACGTACCTGTAGTACTCAACATGATGCCAAGCTCTGTAGAATCCGTCCAAGGACTCCTCTCCTTGACGGATGTACGAAGTCTTGCTGATGTAGACACCTGAGGAAAAGTAGCATGAAGGGACAATAAATAACACGTGCTAAATACACACTTATTCCTAAAACAATATTCTCACAAGAACTCTTTAATCACATCTATTAAATTCTTCTTTCATGAAAATAATTCAAGACTTGGATTTGGAATATCGTATTAATGTGTACCATCACAATACAATCCCAGTAAAAGCTAAACTTAAGACTTTAGGGACTTTTTGTGAAATTTAACAAATTGCAAAGCAAGCACAAAACAGGTTTACTTACTGACTTGTAAATAACTAACCTAATAAGTTAAATAAAAGTCAACTTAAATTGGTGTTTTTCAACTTGGATACACAACTCCACTGATTTTTCTGTTCTGTATCTTAGACACTTTACTACATGGGTGTCCGCAGTGAAACCCAACAGCCATTTGAGGCCCTTATAATGATTTTGTGTGGCCTCTTGACTGGTTTTAGACATACTTTTATCTTAACTTGCAAATTCCTGAGTACTTTTTGTTTCCTTATAGAATGTTCTGTCTTTTTGTTTTATTTTTCTCTGAAATAAAGGCCATTTTTTTAAACACTCGAAGGCATGATTTAAAAAACAAAAAGACTGAAATATTCCTTAATTCCTTAAATATTCCGACAGTTCTACAAAATAAAATTGAAGCTGAAACAATGTATCGCTACCATCAAACCGGACGCGTGGCCTCTGCAGGAACATTTCCCTCCAGGACTTGAAGGGCACTACTTTGGTGCAGTTTCGTCCCCAAACTCTTAAACAAGCAGAACGCCAAATCTCAGGGTCCCTGAGGAAGATACAACAAATAAATAATACAAAAAGATGAATATTTCTGAACCTGTTGAGCAGAAACAACTTGACTGCAAACCAGCCACTCACCTGGCAGAGATGTAGAACCCCCGGCAGACCAAGGACAGCTGCTCCAGGGCCCGCATGTCCAGTTCGCTCGACACAACCCAACGAAATACGTACATCAGGATTTCCCGTGGCAAGGCTGCAATTGGAGAACGCAGCTTTCAATACAGATGCAGACATGAGGACCTCAGATGAGTTTACACATGGTTCAGGAAGTCATCTCTACCTGAAATGTGCGTCTGAGTCGCTTCAAGCTCAGGAGTGCAGATCTTTGGAAAGGAGCTCTCCAGAGTGAGCTGCTGCTCAAAGTAGGTGAGCAAATCCTCAATCTCCCCATCAGTGTCACTGTCCTCCATGCTGAGAAAATTACAATTCATTGATAATTCATGAGTCAATGTTGAACAAGATGGTGATGCTGGAATTTATGATTTGATGCAATAAGACAGGTGTTTCAAACTCATTTTCAGTTTGGGCCAAATCAAGATTAAGAATGTCATCAATCAAAGGCCGGGTTGTGGCAGAGCGTAAAGGTAAAGTTATCTATTAGCCAACTGTTAAAATATTATTTAATCAAAAGAAGAGAAGCAATTTAACTTTACATTGCATAATTTATGACTGCTGTGACATTAATCGAGTGTAAAATGTAACTTACTAATTTCCTCCACCTCTGTCTGTGTCAGGAGGACGGCTGTAGTTGATTTTAAACTCAATGTCAGGGTCTAGCTGCATAGCCATGCGATAGAACTTGATAGCTGTAATTAAAAACATACTTGGATGACACTGAATCTTATGTAAATTCTCACACACAACTCAGACAGTACGGGTGGCAATTAAACAAGCTCAAATACTACAGAAATCATTGAAAAATAAGATTGCGATTGCTTCTGAAAGTAATTTTTGAATTTGATTTATCGTTTCGCTAACAAGTATGTTCACCACCTTCTATTTACTTGCCTTCATAGACAGCCCCATTCTGCTCCTCCTGAACAGCTCTCAGAAACAGCTCTGTGGCCTGACGGTAAGGTGAATCTCAGTCATCTAATGCAACACTTTACCAAACTCTTAGTCACACTAACAAAAAAAAAAGATAAGTAAACCAGCTCACTTTTTCCTCTCGAGCAATGTCTTGAGTCCTCTTCACACCTCTTGCCCTTTGCAGTCGGTCACTCGTTCCAGGGCTCGGCTTGAGTTCAGACATCCACTGAGCTCTGAACACATTGAGTTCCAGCTGCCGAGAAATTACAAAAGAAAACATAAAAAGACATTTCCTCCCCTTATTAGCAAAGTGTATAGCTGTTTTTAATCAACATAACAAAATAAAGAATTTATTTTAAACATGTCCTTTCCGATAAATAACCAAATAAATGAAAAACAAAATGCATATAAGAATATAAATATGAGTCTTTGGATTGTTTTATTACCTGAAGGTTTGGATCATCTGAGCTGTCATCTTCATCCTCTAACGTACCTCCAATATCAGCATTTTCATCAGCCTGCAAAGGCAAGCAACACTGTTGGAACCCTGGTCGTTTTTCATATGACTACGCTTAACCAAGATTCTTTGCAAAAATGTTGTCTGGTCTTGCTTACCGCTAAACAGTCTTCATATCACTTTTCAGTTCATTACTGAAGTTGCTTTTGCATTTAACTTCCATGAGTGTACTTTGGTTATATTACCCAAGTCATTTAACCAATACTTCCTCCAGAAGTAGTACTTCCTGGAGAGCTAGTCCAGGAAGTACTGCTCTGCCTTTAGTCACAGTATGGCCTCCATACTGGAAATACTGTCAGACAACAAACGCAAATCAATAAATGCCTTCCTTTATAAGGAATAGTGCATTAACTTTAATGCTCTCAACCTGTTATTTTGAAAATGGGAAATTGAGAACATTTGTGAGTTATGTGTCAGTTTTTAACAAACTAACTTTAAATAAACAAATAATGACATAAACAACTGTAACACGCCCACCAATGGCTCATACCAGTTTCAATTTAAATGCCATGTTGTTTACTAAAAGCTGACGTTAATATTAGATCAAGCGAAACAAGGTAATCTTTTTCCGCACTGTGTGCGCATTTGTAGTTTATTTGTTAACTAACCCCGATGTTTACTAGTAGGTACGTGCAGACACTTTATAGCTAAACAGGTAACCTGGAGGAAACCAGGTGTCGTTACTGTTAGCTTCGTTAGCTACAGAGCTAACCCCCCAAAACAAATAAAACCTATAAAACACGGACACCCACCATGACACTTTGGCCAATAGGTCTCTTTTTTTTTTTTTTATCTTCGCGGGTGCTCACCGGTCCCGTTTACAGTTCACGGTCGGAGAAACGGACCACACAGCAGACATATTTACGAGCTCGCAGGAACGCAGCCATCTTGCTGAGCGGCCCCGGAGCGTCGGTGACACGTTCGGGCAAATTGTGCGTTGAGGCGGGGCAGAGAGAACCAGTGAGAGACGCTATGCGAAAATAACGCCATACACCAGCGCTAACTAACCCATATAAAGCGACCACTGATTCCAGTTTATTCACTGATGGTCTGTTCATTACAGCGTAAAAAGGTTTAATTCAGTTTGATGCAATGAATTAGACGAAGGTTAAATGAGGAAATTGGATTATTTTTATTCCACAAAACTTAAACACAGTACTAATATTGGTTTTACATAAAATATGATTACTATCACTACTACTAATAGTAAGAATTGATATTATTATAAATAATATCAATAACAACAAAAATGTTAACTTTTCTCCCACATTTATAGCCTAAAATGTCTTTCTTGTTTTCAAATAATTACATTAAACAATTTGAAAGTGTTTTTCCCCCCCACCCCATTTACATGTAGGGAATTTTCAAAGTCGGTCCAGCTTTGCTACTCTGTCTAAACATCTTGTCCCTCTTTTGCCCTCACAATTTCTGGGTCCGCCGCTTGTAAAGGCTAGAATAAAGTTGTTATTACAGATAGAGATTTTGAGTACTTTTCAAAATTTCTCATCACAACTATATTTCTTGTTGATGAAGCCAACTTTCGCAAGATAAATATGGAATTTTTAATACTACGCAAAGATAAATACCATTAGATAAATATTCATATCTAGTTTTTCGTGCCACACGAGTTATAATTTATTTCAAGAGAACTGCATTTCTGATCCAATTAGCACACCAATGATTCAAAAGCAACATCAGCGTCTCACCTCCGCCCTTGCAGTGACAAACTTTACATATCCTTGAATATGGAAGGAATATTCTCCTTCCGTATTCATAAATTAGCAGTTGAATATGATTATTTTAGTAATGTACGTATATTTATAACTATTAGCATTAAATATTTAGAGCATACATTTATTTGGTATGTTTTCGTCGTTCTTGGTCCATGTTTTCCGCCTTTCCTGAAGCCTGTGGAGAGGCTGTGATTTGTTGTCAAGAAGCGAATTACTGTAACAACGCGAGATTATGGCGAGCGCTGACGAAATGGCCTTGCTGAGAGTTAATTCTCGCTGAGCGCACGGCTGGCTGGTTGCGATTGTCGCATAACAGTGCAACTTATTTAAAAACTGCTGACATTAGCGATAAGTTAAGCATTAATTGCATTTTCTTGGCTATGTGTTGTTATCGCTTCGACACAGGAAGGGTGAGTATTGCTTGGTCACATGTTATTTTGAGTCAGTTAGGAGGACCACCCTCTTCTCTTCCCCCCCCCCCCCCCCCCCCCCCCCCCCCCCCCCCCGCCCCCCTTTTTCTTTTCCCCCCCCCCCCCCCCCCCCCCCGCCCCCCTCTCTTCCGATCTCGCCCTGCCTGCTCTCTTTTTTTTTT
>CAEFZY010034344.1:0-13259 GCA_903066815.1 Brachyrhaphis roseni
CTTAGCCTGGTTTAATGTCCGGAATATTTTAGTGGATCGGTGCCGTTTAAAAAGTGGATTCCTGTATTTATTTAGATGTGTCTGTTGAGTAACATCACCACAGTCAACAGTAACATCACCACAGTCAACAGGAGTTGTAAGTGTTGGCGGAGTCACACACTCACCAGCACACAGTGCTAGCCCAGGTAGCAGAGGTGGAGGCCCAGGTAGCAGAGGACCTCTCATTGTGCCGCCCAATCATAATTTGTTTCTTACAGAAAGCGGTTTGTCATTTTCATAATGCCAAAACAAGTGTAGGGTGAGATTTCTTTTTTTTTTTTTTTTTATTACATCTGATGTTCTGAACTGCTAAAAAATACTCTCGTCCTCTTTTACTTTTTCAGACGTGAAAAATGGCTGAGCCTTAACAGCCAGGCCTCAGACCTTGCTGCCGAGGCGCTCTTCCGGAGTCCATCAGGACGAAGTGAAATTCAGTAAGTTGTGATTTCACACTTACTGGTGAACATTCACATATTTGCAAGCAAAACTGTGATTCCGGTTATTATTTAATTTCTTTTGTTTTAATGCAGTACAGCAAGGCAGAGTGTGGTAAGCAGAAGAAATCAACAACATGGCGAACATGATTTTCAATATGAGGACAGAGGGACGGGATGAAGCCGGTCTTGTGCAAAATTCTGTTCCCCTGTGAAAATCAGTTCCCCCTGTGTCGGTAGCGCGCATTTCAGCCAGAGAAGCGGATCTGACCATTTTCACGGCGCTTCTGATTGATTTCTCAGTAAAAACAACTCATATAAGCATGCCAAGGTTGTTACATTCAGTTTAATCGGCAGCAGTTGTTTAAAAAAAAGAAGCAATAACAAAATTGTAAAAATAAATAAATAAACAAGGTCTTTGACGCTGTTTTGTGTTATTTTAAACTCCAAGAGAATCGGTCTTTTTCCAACTTTTGTCACTTAAACCTGACAATTAAAAGTCAGTCACCAAACAAAGTTTTCCAACACTTAGTCGGTATTTATAATTTTTCATTGCTGATATAAGAGGATGGAAGCTGGCTGATAGCAGGGCACAAGATTCAAGACTTCCTGAAAAGATGAGAGTGTAGACTTTCTCATCTGGTAATTCCCATTCTAATGTAAAATATGACAGATTACTGGATTAAGGAAACTTCTAGTCTACTACATACATAACAATTTTTGTGAATTTGGAAACAGTTGCTCTTTATTTCTCAAAGTTATGGGGGGAGGAGAGGAGAAAATGGATATTTCAGCTGCCTGAAATAATCCGTTTCCCCTCCATAAAATGGGAACAAATTAATATACCTGCAAGTCTTTAACGGTGTTTATTCCTTTCATCATCAACAACAAATCCTGTGAATTTGGTGACATTTCATCATTATTTGCCAGAGTTATGAGGGGGTAATCATATTTTAGCTGACTGAAATAATCTGTTCCCCTTCCATAACATGGCACCTTATTATTTTTTCACAAACTCTTTAACTATGTTTATTCCTCTCTTCATCAACAAAAAATCCTGTAAGCTTGGAAATATTTGCTCTTTATTTGCCAGAGTTAGGAGGGGGGAACCATTTATTTTAGCCACCTGAAATAATCTGTTCCCCCTCCATAACATGGGAACAAACTAACTTGCTAGCAAGTCTTTAACTCTGTTTATTCCTATATTCATCAACAATAAATCATGTAAGTTTGAAAACATTTGCTCATTATTTGCCAACGTTATGAGGGGGAACCAAATATTTTAGCTGCCTGAAATAACCTGTTCCCCATACATAACATGGCAGTTAATTATTTTTCTCACAATCTCTTTAACTGTTTAGTCCCTTCTTCATCAGCAACACATCCTGTGAATTTGGTAATATTTACTCTTTATTTGCCAAACTTACTTGGTGGGAACCATATATTGTAGCCACTTGAAAAAATCTGTTCCCCCTCCATGACATAGGACCTTGTTATTTTTTCACAAACTCTTTAACTATGTTGATTCCTCTCTTCATCAACAACAAATCCCATGGATTTGGGTTAGGGTTAAAAAAAAAAAACACTGCCAGAGGGTCCAGAAGTGAACAAGCATTTATGTCTTATTTTATGTGGAAACATTGAAAAAATAAAATGAAATAAAGAGAAAAAAAAGTTATGTGCCTCATTAATGTTCCTCATATATGAACATGTTGCATATAAGCAATATCGAATATATTTTAATGCAGCATGTATATTTATATAGATTTTTTTTAAATACAGCATTAAAAATATTAATTATTGGGGCAGGGTTTATTTATAAAGACGTGTGCTGTCCAATGGGGACACATCAACTAACCAATCACATGTCAGTGATGAATTGCGATGTTATTGTTTTTCATCCAATGACTGAGAATCCACATTGGTCTGCTGAAGCGCCTTTGTATATGCGCCTGATTATTTCTTTTTTTTTAATCTTTATTATAGCTGGAGTTGGACAAGAGTTCTGTTTGGTGGCTTCCTGGAGGGAGGCATCGGTTCAGCTAATGCTGTCAACAACGTTTCTGTCTCCTGCTATTAACTTTTTTGCTTTTCTTTATATAGAAAGTAGGAAAGTATTCCTATCCATTCCATTCCATTTCCACTTTGTATATTTGCTCTAGTTTTTGTTTTTACCTTAATGGGTACCTGGCCCATTAAGGTGGCAGTGTACATCCTCTTGATTATTGACAAATGTGACAGAACCACATGGACTGAGCTGGTTACGTCAGATCGATCTGAATCTTTATTACTCATTAAAACAACTTCTTGTAATTTTAAGACATTGTTATAAAATTGCATCTTTAATCTGCTGTTATGACTGCATTCTCGTGATTAAAAATTCTTGTAGCCTGGCCATAATACTCCTTTATACAACTCACAGAAGAGAAGAGAATTGAAATAAAGGCATTTTTTGAAAGTATTTTTTGTAATTTTATTATAGAGATTGAGGAATCGATTAAAATCAAATCTGGTATGAAAAGAAATCTTGTAAGTCATATCATCCAGCCTTATTCAGTAAATATTGAATTATATGACTAACTGCATATTACTTAATATTATTATTTTTTTTGCTGGTATTACTTAAAAGTGTTGTATTTTAATATCTCACTTGAATTCCTGATCTACATGCAAATACTTGATATAATGTAAACACCTAGAAAAGGGGAAAAAAGGTTTGTGAATTGCAGAGTATTGCAAAAGAGATTTAATTTTATTGTAGGTACAAACAGGACAACAAAATGAACAGAAGTTACTCAGACATTAGACTTGTTTGCCTTTACTAGTGATGAAAACACATCACTCTGGAGGAGAGGAAGAGTGACTCAGCTCAATGCAGAATCACTGCAGTGTCAGGGTAGCCAATAAAGTCTGCAGGTAGATTTCTGCATATCTGGTCCTCCGGTTTCCAGATCCTAATTTAACTAACTGAAATATTTACTTCTTAGAAAATGCATGTTAAAATCTGAACATTCTTTTGAAAGTATGTAGCTGAAATTAATTTAAACATATCACAGGGTTTGCCTTTTATCTGTACCAATAGTAAGACAAAAAAAATTATGCATTGAAGTAGTTTGTAAAAGTCCAGACAAACATAAATTTACCATTTTAAAAATAAGAAGCAGCAGGGTGATGTAATAGCCTCATTTTCTAAACAGAATCTCAAAGGGGAAAAAAAGCGAAAAAAGAGAAATTACGTCTGTGTAGCACAAGAACCAATTATAACAGCCAAGAGGAAAAATTCACTCTAACATGGGTTGTAATTATGAAACGGCAAAGGTAGATGTCATATTTTTGGGATTTGGGAAATAAGCCCTTCATTACTATTTGTACTTGTTCTGTGGATTTTTCATGTGGTTTGGATAGTGTTGCTCAGTGTAATCTTCAGGCTGAAGCGTTGCTGCCCTCGGCTGTTCTTAAATTACCTGCTCGGTATCGTTAAGTGTATTTTAGAATTGTCATATAAACAAAAACTAAGGAGTTGCCTAAAAATAATTTCATCCTCCATATAACACAAACATCAACACACACACACACCGACTTACCTTGTGGCCAATCGCTGCCTCTGTTCCCAGCCTGTTCCTGCAGCAGTGGATTTCCTCCCGCATTATTTTTCTCCAACAAATTATTCCAGTGAACGAAGCGCAAACAGCTCCCTTTTAACCTACGTCTTCCCATTTCTGATGCTGAATCTTCAATATCCTCAAGTTTGAAATACCAGGCAAGTACAAACCGTATGTTAGCTTTAGTGGCTAAGTTTTGCTACGGTCTGTTGTTGCCTTGATATCAGGGGGAAAATGAAAAAACTAAGCACTGGATTGTACTGGCTAATTACTGAACACAACAAAACTCAGTTGTTATACCAGTAGCTTGCAGATATTTTAACTTTTGTGTTTTGTTTATGGTACAGCTCTTGCAGCTATGGTTAAAATAAATAGGAGCAAGAGGTACCTGGAAACGGTCTATGTGGCAAAAATTTAAACGGAAGAACATCACCACTACTCGTGGCATATAGTCCATTGCATCATTTCACAGATCAAAAGTAATAAAAAGTATATACATATTTTGGTTCTAGATTATTCTTAATAATTATGACTGATTTATTGAATATTCAAACCTATAGTCCATACTTTGGTTCAGTTGTTGAGTTTGTTAACATGCAACCTTTTACGTGATCTTTGGTTATTTGAAGTTCTTAGTTGTGATTTGTTAGCTTTTCTTATTTTGTTAGATCAGCCTGTTTCTAATCTAACAAAATAAGGGTTAGGGTTTTAGTCCTTTCTTAGTTACTCTAAGAAAGGATTGAAACAAATGTAAATACAGGAAGGGAGCTGCTTTGTTTTCAGCAAGTAGAAGACAAAGAGAATGTGGTCACATAATTAGATTTTTTTTATCTGTAGTATTTCATTCAAATTTACCTGGGAAGTATACCACACGAGAAAATATCATAAAAGTTGCAAATGCTTTTTGTATTACAGAAAAGACACACCACCATTGATTATTAGTTTGTTTACTTCTTTTTTGGCTTGCTGGTAACCCCAGACATCAAAACCCTCCAAAGGATAGGCAAGAACAGACACCAGCCACTGGCAGGCAGTGTGACAGGGAGGAAAGAGGCCCTGTCTGTCACACTCCCTGCCAATGACAGGGAGGTGACATTGGCAGGTGGAGGCGGTGAGATGATCCAGGAGAGGAGGCAGGCCAGACCCAACTTGATAAATAAACAGGCACTCACTGACACACACATTCTTACTCTCATAAGTGCACCCCCACAGATACCCACACCCAAAGTTGAGACACACAACAATGGATGACGTACATACACCCACCCACCCTCCCTGGGTACTATATTCTCAGGTCCAGGTAACGATAGCCAGCGAGTTACTAGCTCCTGGACTCAGGAGGTGGTCCCCTTCAGTCCAGCTTGCAGACAAGTAGACAGCCCAAGATCCTGCAGTAGCAGAACAACCAATCAGACCAGATAACGGCCGGGCACCACCTGAACGACACTAGTCCCATCTGGAGATGAGGCCAGAAAAAGTCCACATGATTCAACTGACCCAGCAAAACAGAGCCGCAACAGGACAAAACAGTTCCAAACCCAACACTATGAACTTCCCATCTCCAACATCAATTTAGCTCAAGAGAGCTCATAGATATTAAACACACGCTCCTGAACACAGATGTTGTGAATCTCCACCAAAAGGGCCACAATGCTGCAAGAAAGCTCCAAACCTGAAAAGCCAATGTTACGGCTACTCTTGCACGATAAGTTCCCAAAAATCAAAAAAGAAAATGCCAGGGTAGTTCCTAGGAGGAGGTTTTTCGACTCACCCAAAACAAAAAGCACTAGTGGAGAGTTTTCTGGTTTCAAAAGGTGTGTTTTCTTTACTTATAAAAATAACAGAAATATTCTCCGAGTTGACTTACAAAAAATAGAAATATAAACGTTAATTGGTGTGTGGTAGAAAAACTGTTTCACTCCTCACTCCTTCACCAAACAATCATATCAACCACAACAGCTGCTTCTGCTTGTTAATCACAGCAGGAGGCTGACTGACAAGGAGGAGGGTCTAAGCAAAACAAATAAATAAATAATGAACAATAGATCTACCATTCACATAACCTTTGATCTGTAATATTAATACATTAGCAAAAATAAATTTATCTAATTCTTAATAGGCTCCAACAGCCAATGATGACACACCTTCATAGAAGGTCAACAGCCCTCACTATGCCCCAGTTGGTGAAGGCATGGTGAGCAAACAACATCATCACCACTGCAACCATCCCAGGTAGAACCACCATCAAGCCTAGCTATACTGTCAGTGACCCTACATCCAAACAGGGATGTGGCCCCCCAGCACACACACTGCAACCCCTAACCCCCAAAACCATATGTTCGTATGTATGTAGGGACACAGCAAAAACCACCAACCCCAGGTGAAGCAGCACCACCATGGAACACCACAACTTACCACACAGTGGAGGGTAAGATGCAGCAAGAAGTGCCCAATGCAAAAACCATGTACAAAGTTCACACCATGAGCTCTGAGGATGGTCTCATCATTTTCAATCATGTACGAACTCTATGTGCAAATGGCGGAGAAACAATTTATCTTTACAGAAGAACTAGCCTAGGCTGAGCAATCATGACAAGGTCCATAGTTGGGAAGACTGTAGCGTAGCAGAGAGCAAGGGGGAGGGAGTGAGCAACATGTACACACACATGATTGATAGTGCTAAGAACCTTCTCCTGGCTCTGATAGTGTGTTTCTGAGCTAGTGTTGTATTTCTGCACTGGGAAAAAGCAGAGGAGGTTGATTTTTTTTCCACAGATAATCTGTCTCATATTATTATTACAACATAGCGGTAGTTTTAACAAGCGTAAAAAATATATATATTTTTATAACAGTTGCTTACTGTCTTTGCTGTATGGATGTAAAAAAGATTTTTTTATTCAATTTGTTTTACTTTGATCATGAGCTACAGAAATGAGGCATACATTTTAAATTGATTCCTACCTTTATAGACTGTGTGGTCCTCCACAGCAGAAGAAGGGCGACCTTTTTTGACAATAAAGGTCCAAGCATCTCTGTAAAAGGAAAGAAATAAGCCAAAACACAAGAAATTACAATAAATATTCAAGTAAAATATAAATTTAATGCGCACAAAGATAAGTGGGTAGAGGCCAACAAAAGTGTATACACATACATGCAAAAAAAAAAATAAAGAGGCGTGCACGTTTGTGCTTGTAGACATGATGTATACAGTGTTGAGGTTCTGGCCTCTCCAAATGTTAATATTACTTCCCGTTAAAACAAAATTAAAAGATTACTACTAAAGTTTATTTTACATAATACCGCCCCTTTTAAAAAATGAAACATTTCATAAAATTTTGTATTTTTTCTGTCTGCCATCATTTTAATAAATTAAATTGGACACTTTCTGTCAAGTTCTGTGTTTTTCTGTGTTTATTTTCGAGTTTTCTGTGTATTTATTTCGAGTTCTGTGTCTCTGTGCTCTCCGTGTTGTCCTGTCCTCCCCTTGATTGTTCCCAGGTGTGTCTCGTTCCTTGATTCCCCTCTGTGTATTTAGTTCCGCGTTGAGTCCACGTCTGATGTCAACCAGTCATGTCCATTCGTTTGCCCTGCGCTACCTGTGCTGAGCCTTGTTTCCGCTCTGCAGTGCTGCCTCGGTTTTTGGACTGTTTACTTGTTTACTATCATTAAATCATCATTATTCAAATCATACCTGGGTCTCCTGGCATCTGCCTCACCACCTCACATCTCCACTTCTTGACAGAAGGACCCGACCACAACAAGGTGAGGCTCGCTGTTCACATCATGGACCCAGAAGAATTGTAGGAATTCACTAAAACCATCCGGGAATATGTCGAGGCTAAGAGCAACCCCAAAACCGCCTGTAGACGGCTGGGTTTAGCTATACGCCTGGGACTGGTGTTGGACTATTGGGTTCTGCGTTTCCCCCTGCCGGTTGGTGGAGCTCCAGAGGGAGGCGGAGTGGGAGCGCCGGACAGCTTTCGCCGTCATGGATGGCAACCCCCCGCATATGACGTCCAATGCCACCAGCCCCGCTCCAGCGCCTCCAGTCCCTCCGGCATCCGGGCCTCCTGCTATTCCGAGGCCGGCGCCGCCTCCGGACCAAGCTGCAGCGCCTCCAGTCCCAGCCCCGGTGTCTCCGGCGTCCGGGCCTCCCGCCTCTCCGAGGCCGGCACCGCCTCCGTGCCCAGCTTCCCTCGTCGTCTCTGCGGGAGCAGAGTCAGCTCCACTCGCCGCGGATCAAGCTCCTGTCGCCGCCTTCGGTCCAGAGAGTGTTCCAGCCACGGTCCCCATGGTGATGGGGTTCCAGGCGGCCCGTTTGGTTCCAGGCCGACAGGCAGCACGGTCAGTGGGATTTCCTGCCCCAGTTAGTGGGTTATCTGCCCCAGTTAGTGGGTTATTTGATTCCTCGTTGTCTCCTCATGATTCCTTGTTGCCTCCTCGTGATTCCTCGTTGCCTTCTAGTGATCCCTCATAGCCTTCTAGTGTCCCCACGTTGTCTCCTAGTGTCCCCTCATTCTCTCTTAGTGAGTCCCCAGAGCCTCCTAGTGTTTCCCCTGAGCTTCCTAGTGTTTCCCATGAGCTGCCTAGTGTCTCCTAATGTCCATTTGGCCAGAGGTTTGAGACTAAATTTTGTAGGGTTCCAGACTGTTAGTGGAAGGCTGACCGATAGGAGGGTCATACCTGCTTTCCGACAAAACAGGAACCTGAAGGATCATCTCATTCATGCCAAACTCAGATCACAGATTGAGCCGAGCACAATTGGACAGGGACGGTGCTTCAGACACCAGAAATGGTTGCTGAATTACAGTACCCACAAAGTTTATTTAGTCCCGCATAGCGGGGGCCCACAAACACAAAATTGTGTTTATTTAATAAGATGCCGGGTTTGTAGAACCAGATTTGTGGGTCATACGGCAAACACAATGCTGGCCCGACTGGTTTTGCATGAGCGAGATGTTACCCGACGGTTCCTAAGCTTCTTCCTAGTGTGTTCCCAGAGTCTCTTAGTGTTCCCTCCAAATCCCTTGATTCTCCCTGTGAGCTCCCTAGTGTTCCTGTGTCGCCCCCTAGTGCCTCCCTTGAGTTCCCTCTTCCTAGTGTTCCTTTGTTGCCCCCTAGTGTTTCCAATGTCCCTTCGTTACCCCCAGTGACCCTTTGTTGTCCCCTATTGGTCTTAGTGTTCCTGAGTCTCCGCCCCCTAGTGTTCCTGAGTCTCCGCCCCCTAGTGTTCCTGAGTCTCGCCCCTTAGTGTTCCTGAGTCTCCGCCCCCTAGTGTTCCTGAGTCTCCGCCCCTTAGTGTTCCTGAGTCTCCGCCCCTTTGTCGTCCTCCCGAGTCCCAGCCTCTTTGTGGTCCTCCCGAGTCCCAGCGCCTTTGTGCTCCTCCCGAGTCCCAGCCTCCTTGTGCTCCTCCCGAGTCCCAGCCTCTTTGTGCCCCTCCTGAGACCCCGCCTCTTAGTGTCCCTCGTCGACGCCCCCGTGCGACCCCCTGGACTCTTCGTTGCCACCCCCGTGTGACCCCAGGGACTCTTCGTTCCCGCCTCCTGCGCCGAGGTCGGCCCCCGGACCTCCCACGATGGCCACTCTGGCCCTCCTTCCGTCGCCCCTCCACCCACCCTGTTTGTGTTTTTTTGGGTTTTTCTTGGACATTTTTGGGGACGTCTGGTAGCCGCCCCTTGGAGGCGGGTTACTGTCAGGTTCTGTGTTTTTCTGTGTTTATTTTCGAGTTTTCTGTGTGTTTATTTTGAGTTCTGTGTCTCTGTGCTCTCCGTGTTGTCCTGTACTCCCCTTGATTGTTCCCAGGTATTTAGTCCCGCCTGTGTCCTTTGTTCCTCGTCGGGTCCACGTCTGATGTCAACCAGTCTGTGTTCATGTCCATTCGTTTGCCCTGCGCTACCTGTGCTGAGCCTTGCTTCCGCTCTGCAGTGCTGCCTCGGTTTTTGGACTGTTTACTTGTTTACTATCATTAAGTCATCATTATTCAAATCGTACCTGGGTCTCCTGGCGTCTGCCTCACCACCTCACATCTCCATTTCATGACACTTTCCTTAAATCTGTTAAATAATTTTCTATTTCTAAACTGCAATAAAACGGATGCACTTTACCACTGAAAGTTTTCCAATTAAAGTTTTACTTTAATTGGAAGACATGTATAGCAAAATAAAGCAAATTTTTATCATTACTTTTGCCTGGGTAGTCTTTAATGTCATGACTATAAGTCATCATCTGCAAACGTTAATTGAATGTTTATGGCGAGGTATGGGGAAAGTTTTCTGCCTTTTAGTTGAGGAGAAATTGTACATGCAAAGACAAGGTCATTGACAAGGATGTTGGTGAGAGACTTTTTCTTAAACTGAGTTAAAATGAAAATTGTGCATACTTTTCAATGAAGGTAACCCTTGTGGTTTCACCAAGTTATAGCCTCTGTTTCTCTTACTCAGTCCACAAAAGTTCATTGGGGGTCACAGAAGACTCCATGATAAAGGCTAATAAAACAGAAGCTCACAACCTTGTTGGGAAAAGGGATAGGAGCTAAGACCTTTTAAAATATGTTTTTCCTGCTAGATAAGCCAGAAAAAAGCTGGTCTATGAAACTTGTGTCTACACCTTTCCAGGCCTGTTAACAGTCAATGGTGGAGGGTGGAGTTAAAGAGCTTGATGTAAAGTAAACGATTCAATTTCACAGAACCAGCAGCATGCATGTCATGTATGTTAGGTCCATTTGTTTTCTATACCTTTACTCAGTTCTACATGAGGAACAGGGTTTCGCCCAGAAAACTTGCTAAGCCCGGTGATCGGGGAGCAGAGGCGGTCCACTGGCGGTCCACCGTGTTTTTGCATTAAAAAAATGTTGAGTAGACGGTAAATGAAAAATATTACTGGTTAATTATATGTTATGGGAAAACATAGCCAGTTAAATGCTATCTAAACCCACAACAAATTGAAAGAAGACAATTAAAATAACTATCAATTATTTACACTTCTATTTAATTCAAATTGTGGCTCCATCAGGCCCCTAGGCCTTCAGGGACCCCATAAATACTAATATCTTTAATAGAGACCACAGATATATAAATGTAGCATTTATTTATTGAGTTTATCAATGCTGCTAAATTTGATTTAATGGCTTCAGCCTGGATAAATAAAAATATTTGGTAACACTTTATTTGACAGGGTGTGAAAAGACTGTCATAACACTGTCATAAATATGACATACCACCTGTCATGAATATGAGTAAGTCTTCATGAATATTTGACTGTTGTCATAAAGTGTCTTTCGGCAAATCATGACACTTTTAATACAAAGTTGACATTATTGAAAATTGTCTTCGTTATGACAACTTGACATTAACCTAGAATCATCATATGTCATAAATATGCCATAATAGTATGTCATTAAGTGTTATTACACTGTCAAACAAAACAGTAATTAATATTTCCCCTACCTGAAATAAAGTTAAACAAGCAGGACCAACAATAAAGATTTCACTAAGCTTTATTACTCTGTCAAATGATTTAATAACAAAGTCATTAATAATCCCTTTTACATCAAGTGGAACAAGTAGCAACAATTATAAAGATGTAATTAATTGTTATTACAGTGTCAAATGCTATGCTTACAGATTCAGATTCAAGTCTTACCTCAAGTGAAGTGGAACACACTGAACTACTTATAACTACCATCATTGTTGTACAACAAACTCTTTGTACATTGGAATAAAACAAAAGATTACTTGTTCTTCAAACAGAAGGTTTAACTTCTGGTCAGTATATTGTGAGTCTGAAACACTGATTGAAAAATTAAAACAGAATTGCTTATTCTTTAACTTAAGAAAACAGGTTATTTCAACAATCAGACATGTCCTTTGTAACAGCCTTCCTGTAATCCTTTGAAAACAGGGAGCTCTTCTTGTTGTCTTCATTTCCTGGAAGCAGCTCTTTGAAGGTGTCCAGAATGGTCAGAAATTATAGCTGTTCTTGCAGTAATTGATCAATGTTGTTCATGGTGAAAACCTTTTCATTAATTCAAACTTGGTGAATCTCTTCTGGACAATCTCATAGTGGGTGATGACTCAGTTCATTGTGGTCACCTAAAAAAAAGAACAAAAACAAAAAAAACAATGTGATCTTAATTCAGCATTTATTTAAATACCATTCCAAAAATGTCCCTTGCTGTCAGAATGGTAGACTGGCAGACAAATGTCGAATTAATATGAGTGTATCTTTTCACTTAATGAGCATTCAGAATTGTTTCCAACCTGATACTCTGGCTTATGGATGTTTGCAGGACGTTTATTAATAAATAAATATGTTTCACATTTGATAACAATTAATTGTCTAAAACATAACTTGTTAACTCAGTTGGTGGATGTTGATTCCTGCTTCCCCTTCCCCACTTACCTGTCCCCGCCCACTGCCCTTCACCTGGAGAAAATAGTACCATAAAAATGACTAAATTTCTAGGAGAATATTTCATCTGATTCTTTCTCTTTGGTCAAACAGGGATTTTTTTCTCTGGTGGCTGGTCCTCATTATCTTCCTCCACACCTGTAGCATGTCTTCATTAGCCACATTTGTCCGCCCAACTCCCCACCATGTGTCCTTAGGATAAAATTGTTCTTCATGTGGCTAAAGTCGGTAAAGCAAAGAACACAAGCACCATGTCACATCAGCCAAGTTGAAAAATAATGCACATAAAGGATAACTTTGACTAACATATTAGCTTTTAATTTGATAGATTAAAATTGGAGAGAAAAAAATTTTTTTGCTTGACTTTAAAATATATTTCATATTAAGCGCTAACCTTACAGTTATGGAGTTTAATAACTTTAGCTGACATTAACTTACAGAAAGGTAGCATTGGCTTGAATTGCTCATAACTAACATTACAAAGAAAGTGAACATAGTCAATGTTATTTTCTCAAAGAAAATGTAATGTTAAGACACATACCTCATATGTATAAGGTGACACTTCAGATCATGGCCAAGATGGCGGCGCGTGCAGATCGCGAGGCCCAGCGTCTCTCCAGAACGTGCTATTTACTGGTTTTTTATCTATTTCTCACTGGACATTTTTCCCATAACTGCACCGCGTTACTATGCTACAGCAGACATGAGCTTCTGGACCTCTGGAGCAACAATTTTGACAGTTTGACCGCGGATCTACGACTCACCCCAGAGATCT